>SJYV01027236.1:168677-198414 GCA_006410875.1 Neotragus pygmaeus
TTTTTTTCCCCATTCAAACATATAGAGGATCAGTGAAGCTATCACAACATTGTAAAGCAACTATATGCCGGTAAAAATTACTTTTAGAAAAAAGTAAAGGAAGAAGTGGTTTGTAAAAGAGCAGTTTAGTAAATCCAGATTGCAGATTGGGGAATTAACATTCCTTGAGCTGTGCTCTGTTAGGCACTTTTCCAGGTGCTTTATGTAGTCTGTGGGATAATCATTGTTATTCCATTTTTTTTAAGATGAGCAATCTGAAGCTCACATAAGTAACTTCTTGTTGTTGAACAGCCAGGTAGAAGAAGGAGCAGAATTGGAATGTGGGTCTCTTCCAAAATCTATGCTCTTTCCATTACAGAATTTCACCTGGAATGGGAGTCAGGGTGGAAGAGTGTTGTATAAACGTATTGGCGTCTAAGCATCACTAGCTGGGAGGTTCTAGATGAGTTCACATTTGTATAGTCAAGATTTCACTAGCTCAAAGTCCCTACCACTCATTGAAGAATTCTGATTTTCACCCAGTGAATCCATCTACACTGCTATCTGCACCTGCCTCTTCCCCCTGGGAAAACTCTCCCTCACTGACCTTGACTGCTCCATGCAGACCCCCAGTTCCTCCCTCCACCCCCCCATGATTCTCTCAGTCCTGACAGTTTAGCAGTCACTCTCACTGTCAGAAGCCACCAGGCAGGGATCGGTGACATCGCAGGATTGATTGACTTGCTGGAATATTTGTCAGGGGCTCTGTGAGAAGGGGAGGTGAGCCAGAGCTCTGAACCTGGCTCTTACACAGAGGCAGGTGTTGGTTTAGTGAGAGGAGGCAGACAAGAAGCATGATAATTGCCAACTGTGGTAAATGCTGTGAAGAAAATAAACAGAGCCCTGTGATAGGAAATAATGACAGGCAATGGGAGGGGTGAGGGCTTCTCAGAGGACAGCCATTTCTTTTCACAAGGCCAGCTTTTTAAAATTTGTTAATTACTTTATTTATGTATTTATTTCACTGCCTCAGCCCTCAGTTGTGGCACACAGGATCTTTTTTTGTTGTTGCGGGGCACAGACTCTCTGGTTTTGGCACACAGGCTCCAGAGCTCTTGGGCTTCAGTAGTTGTGGCACGCAGGTGTAGTTGCTTCACGGTGTGTGGGATCTTAGTTCCCCGACCAAGGATCAAACCTGAGTCCCCTGCATTGCAAGGCAGATAGATTCTTTACCACTGGACCACCAGGGAAGTCCCCAGTTTTTTGTTTGTTTGTTTGTTTTTGTTTTTAACAGAGCAGTCATTCACATGCCTTTTGTAGAGACATCATTGCCCTCTGAATTCCATGCATGGCACAGAATCCCAACAGCCTCCTTCATCTGTCCAGATCAGTGTTCTGAAACTTGGCTGAATTATCAAATTACTGAGAGAGCTTTCATAAATACAGATTACTTGGGCTCTGCCTTTAGAGACTAGAGTTAGTTGGTTTGGGATGGGTCTCGGTGTGAAATTTGAAGTTCCTAGATGGTTTTAGCGTGTAGGCAAGCATGCAAATCACTGGTCTAAAGCAGGGGTCCTCAAACCACTTGAGCATGCATCAGAATTGTCTGCAGAGTCTAGTCATTTCTCTGCTTTCTGGTTTCCATTGCCTGACTCAAGATCACAGCCTGGGTGCCTCAAGAAAGTCACAGTGGCTCCTGATTTTATGATGTGTGGGTCTCATACTTAGGACAGTGCCTCTCAACCTTTAATGGGCATATGAATCAGCTGGGGAGCTTGTCAAACTGCAGTTCTGTGTGGTTGCCACTGGCTGGCGAGAGGGGCAGGGAGGAAATGCAGAGTTGTCTTAATGGGTACAGAGTTTCAGTTTTGCAAGATGGAAAGACTTCTGGAGATTGGTCACACAACAATGTGAATAGACTTAACACTCCTGAACTGTACACTTAAAGACAGTTAAGATGGCAGATTCTGTGTTATGCTTATTTTAGTGCAGTTATTTAAAAGTGCAGATTCAGTAGGTCTGGGCAAGGCCTGAGCGTCTGCATTTCTTACAAGCTCTTAGGTGATGCACTTGCAGAAGCAAGGGTTCAGGATGTGTGCACCAGGATTACCTGGGAGGACCTGACTCAGTGTAGGCTCTTCATCCCCATCTCAGAGATCGTGATTCAGAGAGTCTGAGATGGGGCATAGGTGTAGCTGTTCTGAACACCCACTTTGAGAAATAACCTTCTATGGGCTTCACTTCCAAAGGTGAGATAGAATGTTTACAGGTGCAAAACTGATTCTGGCATTTTATGTCTGAAATAAAAAATTCTGAGTATTTCACAGCTTTATAAAGTGCAGTGGTTTCCGTAGTTAAGCAGGCTAGGGATGGAAGAAATCTTCAGCTGCAAGACCCTCCAGAATCAAGGGTCATGGGCAGGTTGTGGGTTGATGCTTTTCCTAGAGCTCCTGGAAAGTGTGTCACCCTCAGCTGATCAAACCTCAGGGACCCACAGTGTGCCGTACATGACTGGTATCCACTAGGCCTCCCGCCCTACCACCAAAACACTCTCACATTTTATGGGTGAAAAAATAGACTCCTCTTTAATTTGAGTAACGCACCCAAGTCATAGAGCTGATATAACAGAGCCAGGATTTGAAATGAACTTTGTCTGGCAAGGATGCCCAGATTCTTTACACCATGGAGAATGGCTTTGCACAGGCCAGGAATTTAGGCCAAAAGTGGATTGCAGTGCAGGAGCGCTAATTAGCATTAGAGCTGTAACCTATATGCCTGGAGAGTCCTCCATTCAAAGTACGCTTCTCCATGTGGTGATCATTTTGTATTGTACAAAAATATCAAGTCATTCTGTTGTACACCTGAAACCAATATAATATTGTGAGTCATTTATATTTCAATAAACAAAAGACAAAATGAAGCTAATATAACACTGTAAGTCAGTTATATTTCAATAAGCAAACAATGAAGTATTCTCACTGCCCCCAGCATGTGGCTTTCCACAGCAAAATTTCTATTTAGAATAATTTGCACTGAAGGGTAAAGAAGGCTTAGCTTTCCCAGCAAGTAATGAAGTTTGTTGAAAGAGTAATTTGTGAACCTAAATAGGCCCTTGGTTGATAGAAAGTGTAAGAGAGGACTTCCCTGGTGGTACAGTAGCCAGGAGTCCAGCTGCCAGTGCAGGAGACGTGAGTTTGATCCCCGATCTGGGAAGATCCCACATACCTCAGAGCAACTAAGACACTGCATCACAACTATTGAGCCTCTGCTCTAGAACCCGAGAGCCACAACCACTGAAGCCGGTGTGCCCTAGAGCCCGTGCTGCAAGACACGAGAAGCCACGCAAATGAGAAGTCCCTGCACTGCAACAAGAGTAGCCCTCGCTCACTGCAACTAGAGAAAGCCCACGTGCGGCAATGACAATCCAGCACAACCCCCCCCCCAAAAAAAAAAAAAGTTGTAAGAGAAATTCATGGGAGAGTGAACTGGGGGGTTGAATGTGGAGGGACTTTCCTCTTAGATAAGATCTTTGAAACTAAAAGAGACCCTATGTCATCTGGTCCCATTTTCCTTTGTTTAAAGATGAGTTTCCATAAAGCAAACTGAAGTTTGAACATGGTTTCATACAGACTCTCCCAGGGCAGTTTACATGACTTTTTTCATCTAAAGCTCCTCCTCCCCTCCCCCTGTTCTAAATAGGAATTGCAGATGAGATGATTAGAACGCAGGTCGAAGTATGGACTGAGCACCTGTTTGCCAGATTCTGTGCTGGAAATACAGACATCAAAATGAAATGAGTGGTTCCAAGAAACTCACGCTGTCCTGTGCAGATGGTGTTGTCTTGGGTGCTAAGGCAGTTTGAAGGAGGAAGAACACAACACCTGGAAGAGGCACTCTAGCTGGATGTTAAATGGTGACAGGCTTACCAGTTTACCAGGCTAGCAAGCAGGGGCAAGAACCTCCCAGGCAGAGAGCCAGGGAAAGGCACCTGAAAGCCAACAGCAGATGGTTCCTCCTGGAGCTGAGGAGGGTGTAAAGAGCAGCATGGTGTTCAACCAGGTANTTTCCTCTCAACTTTTCTTATGAACTATTTGGTAGAAAGCACCATTTCTTATGTGTCTTTATTTCTCCAATGCTTAGCTCAGATCCTGGCATATGATGGCAAGCCAATAAAGTTGGATGAGAGTAGTAATATTGTACAAATTTGGGGACTGAATAGATATGGAAAGTAAAGAAGAGAGGAGAGTGAAAGATGATTCCAGGATATCTTCTTTGGGTAGCTGGAAAGATCTTTATGGTATTAACTGGAACAAGAGGCTTAAGAGAATGATAATGAATCTGGTTGTGAGAAAGAACATTGGTAAATTTGGGCTTGCTCAAGACTAAAGAACAGCAATCTTCAACCAACTAAATATTATGTATCTGGTAGAGTAGTTAGAAATTTAGGTTTAAGGACAAAAAGCCTGAAAAAGTTCTGTTATCTTTTGTAATTNGAAAGAACATTGGTAAATTTGGGCTTGCTCAAGACTAAAGAACAGCAATCTTCAACCAACTAAATATTATGTATCTGGTAGAGTAGTTAGAAATTTAGGTTTAAGGACAAAAAGCCTGAAAAAGTTCTGTTATCTTTTGTAATTGTAAAATAAATAGATCTTAAGTTTCTCTTTAATGCATATGTTTATGCAAATGAAAGAGTGGGCTGGCTTGTTTGCTCATTCTGTAGGTTTTCCTCCATTACCTCTTTTGACATTGCTCATGCAGAAGTAGAAATTGACTCTACACTTTATGAGCAGCTGATCTGCAGCAAGTGAGTACACTTTATGAGTTTGGCTGAAATGGAATGCTGTGTGCAAATGGAATGTCTTTTGGTAGCTAAATGGATCTTAATAATTGTGTAAATATCATTCATTGAATTAGTGAACTAGCAGTAGTTTGCTTTAAGATGCTTATGCCTTTGGTTTATAAGCCTTATTATCCAAGCAGAAAATTTTTTATGCAACTGGACTTTCTGTTTTTATATTCTAGATTGGAGACCCAGTGTAGACTGGAAGCAAAGAACAGAGGATAGAGTCCTGTGATGAATAAACTTGCTTTGTGNAGAAAATTTTTTATGCAACTGGACTTTCTGTTTTTATATTCTAGATTGGAGACCCAGTGTAGACTGGAAACAAAGAACAGAGGATAGAGTCCTGTGATGAATAAACTTGCTTTGTGAGAATTAGAGAGATAAAGGAGAAGGGTAGATAATATACAGTTAACCATTTTACTTTTTATGGAATGGACCTGTCTGGTTATTTCACTACTATTTTATCTCTGACATGCATGCATATCTTTTGGCAAAATGTAGCCACGATGATTTTTACTTCCACAAGGATTTTGAAAATACAGAATTTCTCTTTAATTCTCTGGCAGAGGGGCTTTTGTTAGCAGAGCTTTGTTGTTGCTCAGTTGTTCAGTTATGTCTGACTCTTTGTGATCCCATGGGCTAAAATTCTCTTAACAGAGAACTTACAGTGAATTCAGTATAAATAGAAGAAAAGTAAGCTCATTGCTGGGAAATAGAACTCTGTCAGGCAAGTGTTGGATGGCAACAATATTTTCGCCTTCCCAGGTCTTCCTGGGAGCACTTCACTGAATGATTATGAGTGTTCTGAAATAGGGACCGTTTCTGTTATTGGCTGAATTATGTCCCTGCCAAAAGTCATCTGCTGAAGTCCTACTTTCAAAATGTGACTGTATTTGGAGATAGGGTCCTTACAGAGGAAATGAGGTTAAAATAAGGTCATTAGAGTAGGTTTTAATCCAATAAAAGAGGAAATTTGGACACAAGCACATGTGGAGGAATGATCAGGTGAAGATACAGGGTGAAGCCAAGGAGAGAGACCTGGAGCGGATCCCTCCCTCACCACCTTCACAAGGATTCAAGCTGAAGATACTTTCAGCTTGGACTTCTCACCTCCAGAAGTGTGAAAAAATGTTTGTCTTGTTTAAGTCACTTGGTCTGTGGTTCCTTGTTGCTGTAGCCCTAGCACACTAGCACAGGGTCTTCTTATCTTTGTATCCTCAGGCCTTAGTGTGTGGCCTGGGATATAGCAAATTCTCAATAAGCATATTTGTATCAAAGGAGTAGGAAGAGATCATGTTGGTCTTGTTGGTCTTTGAAAAAGGGTTAGTGCAACTTAAGGGATAAGCACAATTCACAAACAATTATCCACTTAAAAAAAAAAATCACCCTGCAATCAAGAGATACCACAACTTCAGGTCTGTATTCTCAGAATGGGTCCTGTGTGTTGGCTGCGCTCATTAGAGTGGGCATCGGCCCTGCTTTCAAAGAGTCATTGCCCGGATTTCTTCATCCTGGAAAAGACACAATGAAAGATCTCATGGTAACCTCATTGGCAAAAGTGTCCTCCGTTTTTACTCCTAGTTCTCTCTGTATCGGTAATAGCACTTTTTTTTTTTGGTGTGTGTGTTGGGGGTTTTCAATCATTTAATTCTAGCCTCATTAACATTTACATTCAAATTTTCCTGCCAGTAGGTAGGGAAGTAGGCTGGCATGGTTGGGTTCCAGGCCATTGATCAGAAAATCATTGGAGTCAACTGGGATTCCACTATACATTTGTCAATATCATTTTGGTGTTCTTTTTTTAGACTTGCAGCAAAAACAAATATTTGCACTGTGCATGAACTTTTTACTGGATTCTATGGAGTTGAATGGAGCATAAAATACATAAAGCTGAGTTTAAGTTGGACTAATAATCTTTTCTCATTTTGAGAGCTGGTAAATACTCTTTAGCAATCTGTGGACATGTCAACATTTCAGTCTTGCTTTCTGGGGTTGAGAATTATTCTTTGTTGCAACGTTCTCAATTTGTTGACTCTTTACAGCTGCTGCAACAACCCTAGGCAGTGAATTTAATTGTGCTGAGTCATATCACCTCCTTATTTTCATCAGGATTCCTCTTTTGATCCACTGTCTCCTGTTCTTTTCTCATGAATGTGTTGTGTATAGTGGGCAGATGTTGAGAGGGCCTGCAGCTTCCCAGTGGTTCTACAGATTCTCAGTTTTTCTGCCTCTTTTTAAAATTATTTTAATTTTTAATTGAAGGATAATTGCTTTACAGTATTGTGTTGGTTTCTGCCAAACATCAACATTCCTGCCTCTTTTCTTAACTGCTCTCTGTGTATCTCTGTGATTCTTCTCCTAAGCATAATCACTGAAAGAAGTTCTCTGCCCCACTCCCTACTGCTCTGTGTCCTGATTACCTCACTCTCATTCCAGCCCTCCACTTTGGGGATTTTCCCTTGTCTGCTTCATCATCGTCCATCTCCTTTCCTTGTATGCTCTGCATTTCCTTCTTCTTTTTAATGTTGCCGGATACCACACCCTGTTTATATTCTCTGGACTTGCCAGTGCTCTAACATAGCTTACTCTAGAGGCCTGGGCATTGAACAACAGGTTTCATTTACTCCCTGGTCCACTTATTTATTTGTTTTCTTTGTAAGTAAAATAGAAGCTTGTCCTTTGCATAGGCAGCTTCACTCTTGAAATGGGAAAAAAATCTACTTTGTGGCAGCACCTTCCAGGAAAACTGTCTTGTTAACCCACAAAACAAACATTTTATGGTGTTCCCACATTTTCAAGAATATTTATCCTTCAGTTCAGTTCAGTTCAGTCACCCAGTCGTGTCTGACTCTTTGCGACCCCATGAACCGCAGCATGCCAGGCCTGTTTCCATCACCAACTCCTTTTCTTCCATTGATAGATGTCAAGTCACACAGATTAATCTGTTTCTAGACCTGCATTTTCCAATGCGTGTTCTAAGAAGTATTAGTTCTTTAATATCCTCCTTAAAAATTATAATCACAGATATTCTCATGCCATTTTCCTCTCCTATTGACTTCATTCCTGATCCAAGAGCACAGAGACTATGCCCTTCTTGTTCTTGTAAATGCTTGTTAACTAACAATAAATAAATATGTAACATAGATTGTGGTCAGTAATAAATATGCAATAAAAGTTTATTACATGAGAATTCATAAATAAAGAAATGAACAGCAGTCCCGTGAAGTATACAGGGTTTTCAAAGAGGTCAAGACTATTTACTAATATCAGTTCAGTTCGGTTCAGTCATTCAGTCATGTCCGACTCTTTGTGACCCCATGAATTGCAGCATNAGTGCATGTACTAAGAAGGCTGAGCGCCAAAGAACTGATGCTTTCCAATTGTGGTGTGGATTGACTTACAAGAGTCCCTTGGATTGCAGGGAGATCAAACCAGTCAATCCTAAGGAAATTCAACCCCAAATATTCATTGGAAGGACTAATGCAGAAGCTAAAGCTCCTATACTTTGGCCATCTGATGTGAAGAACTGACTCATTGGAAAAGACCCTGATGCTGGGAAAGATTGAGGGCAGAAGGAGAAGGGAGCAACAGAGGATGAGATGGTTAGATACCATCACCAATTCAGTGGAAGTGAATTTGAGCAAACCAGGAGATAGTGGAGGCCAGGGAAGCAGGCTTGAGGCAGTCCATGGGCTTGCAAAGAGTGGGACGCGACTTAGCAACTGAGCAAGTGACAGCAACCTCCCTAGATAACTGCACTGGCCATTTCTGTAAGAGCCAACAGTGACTGCCAGGCAGGTGTTACTGTAGCATTGAGTACATGCAGCACCTTGGTAGTACCTGTTCACCTCTGAACAGGCATTAACTTTCTCCACCACTTCTTGCATCTTCCTCTCAGCCACACAAACTGTCTGGGCAGCACTGGACGAGCTTTGCAGGTTTTCTGGCAATCTCTCTGTGACAGTGAGGTCAGGGTGGCCTGATTCCTATTTGCCCAAACATAGGAGAACACTGTTTTTTTTTTTTTCCAACCTGTTTTTCAATTACCGATACTAGAGAAGTAGACGGAGAAGGCAATGGCAACCCAGTCCAGTACTCTTGCCTGGAAAATCCCATGGACGGAGGAGCCTGATAGGCTGCAGTCCATGGGGTCGCTAAGAGTCAGGCACGACTGAGTGACTTCACTTTCACGCATTGGAGAAGAAATGGCAACCCACTCCAGTGTTCTTGTCTGGAGAATCCCAGGGATGGCGGAGCCTGCTGGGCTGCCATCTATGGGGTCACACAGAGTTGGACACGACTGAAGCAACTTAGCAGCAGCAGCAGCAGAGAAGTAGAACTAGAGAAGTGGGAAGGTCTACACACACACACACACAAATGCAATGAACAACAACAGCACAACATTTAGAAAAAGACTTCCTATATTATTTGGCTCTCTAAATGACCTTTGCTGCTTATAGAAAGATTGGGTGTTAGATTCAACTTTGTAGCTGAAGAAACTGAAGCTCAAATAGTAACTCAGTTACTGTAGCTGTTTAGTGGGAAAGCTGAAACCAGAGGCATCTCTTAGCCTGCACTTTTTCATNTAAACCTACAGCCTTTGGGCCACAGCCTCCTCTCTCTCCTCCCTTTCAGAATCAAGCTTTCCACACACATCATCTCTACATCTTTCTCTGAAGCATTCTGGCATCAACCCCTCCCACTCCACTGACTGTCCTTAGATGTGTATAAGAGACAGTTATACCTCCTCCTAATTCCCTCTCAGGCCATTTATAAAAGAACTATCTGGGACCTTCCCTGGCAGTCCATTGGTTAAGACTCTGAGCTTCTATTGCAGGGGTTCCATCCTTGGTCAGGAAATAAGATCTTGAATGCCATGTGGCAAGGTCAAAATTTTTTTGAAAAATAAAAAGGAAATATCTGGAGAGGCAAAATGATCCATGTGGAGTTCATCATTCAACAATCAACCACACTAGTCCCTTCATTAGTGATATAAGTAAAATTCCCCTGAAACATCTTACAGGTAAAGTTTTTACTGAAACATATTTCTTTAGTCAAATATTTCTTCTTTGATTCCTGCAGCCATCCCTAAAGAAATGGCCTGGAGGAAAGCAAAATTTCAATTTTTAAAAAAAGGAATCTTAGACAGAGAGAACTCTTGCCATTCTGAGCATTTAAGCCTCCAAAACCAGTATCATAATTGATATTGTGAGCATGTAGAGCTCAGGAGCCTTGGAATCTGCATATATCTTATAAACATTAAGATAGTATTTCCAGAAAACTGAACCAGATCATGAGGAATATATTGTACTTTATATACATGTGGCACAAAATTAATGTCCCTGGCTTAACCTAAAAAAATCTGTGTAGCAAACAGTCCTTTTACCAAAATTACTTTGCTCTGAATCTAATCGAACTGAGAAGATGATGCCTGAAGCCTTAAATGGGAAGACATTTATTCTCTGAAAACCAGGTCTCACGTAAATAGAGGATGCTAAAACTGGAAAAGAAGGTTAACAAGTCAGGGTCTTTGCATTTCAAAAAAGAGGATTTTTAGCCAGTGGGAGACATGTTCCAGGATCAGAGAAAATCTAACTATTTGCCTTTCAAAAATTATGATATGGTTTTTGTATATCCTGATTTTATGGCATCACCAGGATTAGATTTCATTTTTAATTTGTCTGAATTGTGGTTTATCATAATTAATTTTTGGATGGGGTAGGGGTGTTGTACTAAGAAAATGTACATCATCTAAAGAAGAATACCCCAGCTACTATTTGGACTCAGCCATTCATCTTCCAGGAATTTAGGGAAATATTTCAAAAGGGAAAAACTCTAATCATGCAAAGATGTGTGTAATCAGCTTTTTTTATGATAGCAAAAAGCAGGAATAAGCAACAATTAGACAGTGTTTAAATAAACAATGGTAGCAATTCAATTTCAATATTTTGTAACCATTGAAAATTATGCATAAAAAGCATGTAAGAAGCAATCACATGTGAGTATTATATCTCATAATCTTACACTTTAGCGTTTACAAATTGTGTTTATGTTATATTATCTCACTTGTGCTTCATAATAACCTTGTGAAATTGAGGCAGTTCTCCCTGTTTGATGATAGGAAAACAGACTAGTGGAGCTGATGTGGTTTGTCTGGGAGCACTCATGAAATATTCAACACATTGACCACAGGATTTAATAAACATAGGCTTACAGATCAAGATTGGAAAGACCAGATAACAAGTTGCAAATAGTTGTGCTGTTAAAGTGTTTTTCTTCTGTGGGGATATGCATGTGTTGGTGGGGTATGTCTTTTCATGTTTTGTCTTTTTGGTAAAACCACTTTTACCACTGAATACTTCTAAGATGATTTATTCTGGCCATTGACGCTAAGTTCTTCGGCTTTCTTATTAGACGTCAGAATCTTGAGATTACCAATGACAGATTCTCTTTGCTTTTTGCACTAAATCATGCTTTTTACACACTAAATCATGTTTATGGGCTGCATTCTCATACAGACAAGAAGATTCTCTGGGATGGCCAAACACGTGGCTTTTACATCTTGCTTACCTCTTATGTTCCCAACTCCAATACTGCCGTGGCCACCGGGGAGCCCGGTTCCACTGACTTGCTTGAGACATTCTCTTATATACCCACTAAAGTAGTTCCTCTGTGAAATCAAGTCCTTGAGTCCTTGAGGGTTGGAAGTTTTCAGAGCTGATTTCTGGAAAGGTGTCCTGTAGTAGTCAGAGTGATTTAGTGATTACGTGTGGTCAAGCTTTCAGCTTGTGTTCCTGTTTTAATATTACAAATCCCTCATCCCCAATATTTTGTTCCCTCTGTTTCTCTTTGTTCTCTTTGAGTCTCAGTGTCTTTTCTAATATCTAAGCATTTTCCATTGGGAATGTTCATTCTGATTCAAACATCTCTGAAGCTGGAACAAGTCGCACACAAGACGGGATCAGTGTTCTCCTTGTCAACACAAAAACAGATGTTTACTTCTGTGGAGATCATCCTTTTTCTGGTTCAGCAGGAACAATTTCTGTTGAAGTCTTCTTTAAAGTGTTACTGCCTGGCTGCGACTTGATTGTAAACACAAATATGATCAGAGCAACTGAAATCCCCAAGTAGTTTTCAGTTGCCAGTGGGCATTCAGGGCATACAATTTGTATGGTATGTATGTGTGTGCGCGCGTGCGTGTGTGTTTAAATTCCCAGGTCTGGTGGACTGAGGATACTTTGAAAGATCCCAGTTTGAAAAACATTGCTGTAAACCTACAGCCTTTGGGCCACAGCCTCCTCTCTCTCCTCCCTTTCAGAATCAAGCTTTCCACACACATCATCTCTACATCTTTCTCTGAAGCATTCTGGCATCAACCCCTCCCACTCCACTGACTGTCCTTCCAGCAACTCCTTTGGAGAAATCGATGGCATATCCGTTAAGTTGTCACATACGCTGTCCCCGGGTCATCCACCCGTAATGACAGATGGAAATTGATGTTAATAACTCACCCGTCACAGGGTGACAGCTCTGAGATGCATATTCTTCACTATTTCTAAAATTTCTCTTTGCTTTTTCCTGAGAGATTAAATTTCAATTGCCCACAGCGTGATTTGCTTGACAGTATACCATCTTGTTTGTTTTCTTCTCTTCCTCATTTCCTTACCACTGTTTCTTGGGATTACTCCCCTAAATAAATGACTTGCATTCAAGGCCTTGTTTCAGGATCTACTTTTGGACAATCCCCAAGTAGGACTCCATATTTCTTCTGGGAAGTAGTTACTTTGCAATGTGGAAATGTGGGGCTACTTGTCTTCCCATTGGATGAACCCAAGCAGAAGGCAGGAAACCCAGGTGACATGGTGTGTATACAAGCTGTGTATATGAGACATGGCTTCTAAGAGGATGAAGCAGCACAGAGGAGATTGAGGGAGTGCTTCTGGAGGAAATGGGGTACCAAAATAGTACATAATCAGCCCAGCACCATTAGAGGCAGAGAGGCTAGCCTACCATGCTTCTTCCATGGAATTCTCTGTGGCCATTGGATTATGTTGGATCCTATTGAAAAAGATGCTGGGAGGGATTGGGGGCAGGAGAAGGGGACGACAGAGGATGAGATGGCTGGATGGCATCACTGACTCAATGGACATGAGTCTGAGTGAACTCCAGGAGTTGGTGATGGACAGGGAGGCCTGGCGTGCTGCAATTCATGGGGTTGCAAAGAGTCGGACATGACTGAGCGGCTGAACTGAACTGAGGACTTATTAGGCCTACATGTGTTTCCTGATTTTTCTATAATATTGAATAGATTCACTTTACTTTTGCAAGAGAGATAAAGATTAAAGATAATATATATCAAAAGATGAAAGTCATGTTTTTAAATAAAGTGATTCTTCTTTATAAAAAGTACATATCATAAACATGTGACTCAAAACAGCCTAAAACTCTAGTCTTCATTTAAGGTCCATTGTGATTAACCTGGGTCTCTATAATTAGCATGTATGTATCTCTGTGTGATAGTATCTGTGTGATAGTATCTCAGTGTTTCTGTTTAGGGCCTAGATGAGAAAACAAGCAAATCTAGTGATATTGTCATTACATTGCTGAACAGGATCATTTACAAAAGCCATGTAGAATTTACGAAAGTTCTGCTTAGACAAAGCAATAGCAAAATACAATTTCAAGCCTTGTTCAGTTTTAAATATATTTTGTTTAACTCTTCAGGATAGACAAATTTGAATGTCTGGCCATTGAAGGAAAAAGACCAAGGAGGAAACAACACAAAGGATATCTGTTAGAATACATATTGTTAATCCCTTCCCTCCTCAAAAGAGTCATTCTTTCAATTAAAAAAAAAATTATTGTTTATCTAATACTAGAATTCCCAGCAAGAATCAAGCAGGATCTTGTTCTTTCGATAGCGTGGTCCCTCTGTTCATTACACAGTCTCCACAGAAGACTTTTCTCTCCCTGTAGTTATCCACTGGTGCACAAGGAAAAATCAGAGTACTGTTAACATTTGGTCCGGACCAAATAAATGCTTTGGAATTTTTAAAAATTGTGGTAAAATATATATAAGTGAAATTTACCACTTTAGATTCAGCTGTACAGTTGCTTAGCATCAACTACATATACAGAGTTGTGCAGCCGTCTCCACTGTCCATCTCCAGAACTTTTTCATCTTCTCCAGCTGAAACTCTGTACCCAACAAACAATAACTCCCTCCTTCCCTGCCCCTACTCTCACTGCAGTCCCTGGAAACCACCACTCTACTTTCTGTTTCTATGAATTTGATGATTCTGCACACCCCATACAAGAGAAAGCATACAATATTTATGCTTTCATTCCTGGGTTATTTCACTGAGCATCCTGTCTTCAAGGTCCGTTCACATTGGCCTTTGTCAGAATTTCCTTCCTTTAGGGATGAATACTATTCTGTTTTTTAATACAAGCCACATTTTGTTTATCCATTTATCTGATAGACCCAGGTTTCCTACTTTGTGGTTATTTTTAATAATTCTGCTATGAACTTTATCATGTACAGATATCTATTGTGTATACGATATACAAGTCCCTACAAATTAATTTTTAATACATTCCTAACCCATTCAGCACGTGATGTGTATTCAAACCATATCAAAAGGCTTTTCTTTCAAGAGATTAAAGATCTCCAGAGACTTTACCAAGAATTCATACATTTGAAATATTTTCCTAATTTTGAAATGTAAATAGAAAATAGGGGTAAACAAGGAGAGAGGCTTAAACCAAAGGAAATAAAAGTGCAGCTTAANCTCCTCCATCCATGGGATTTTCCAGGCAAGAGTACTGGAGTGGGGTGCCATTGCCTTCTCCAAGAAAAATAGTATAGATAATCTTATTTGCAAAGTTGAACTAGAGACACAGACACAGAGAACAAACATCGATGCCAAAGGGGAAGGGGGACGGGTTGGACGAACTGGGAGATTGGGATTAGCATAGACACACTGCTATGCGTAAAACTGATGACTGATGAGAACCTACTGTGCAGCGCGGGGAGCTCTGCTTGGTGCTCTGTGATGACCCAAGTGGAAAGGAAATCCAAAAAAGAAGGGAGATGTGTATGTATACATATGGCCTATTCACTCTGCTGTTCAGCAGACACTGACACAGCAGTATAAAGCAACTATACTCCAAGTTTTTTTTAAAAATTTAAAAGTATTGCATTGTAACTAAAAGTGTATTTTTAAAAACTGTGAGTCTGTACAGATACTGAAAATGACTGAATAAATAGGATCTGCAAGTAATTTATGTAGATAATCATAACTCCCTAGTTAGATGGATCATAACTCCCTACTCCTTAAGTGTGAACTATGCATTGTGACTTCCTTGTGAAGGCTACAGATTGGAAAAGTGGGAAAAAAAAAAAATGGCAAATTGTAAAGTTACCATAGTGGAATCTGACAAATGTTACCTCAGCCAAGAGATTAAGGGTTGCATTAACAATGATAACCCATGCTGATAGTTTATGTTCTTGACATGATACGATGAAAATGGCATTCTGCTACCCCAGGGGAATTCCTTGGTGGTCCAATGGCTAAGACTCCATGATTGCAGGGGGCCTGGGTTCAATCCCTAGTTGGGGAACCAGATCCCACATGCCACAGCAAAGATCAAAGATCCTGCATGCCATAACTAAGACCCAGTGAAGCCAAATAAATAAATGAAAATATATATTTTTAACTGTCCTTAAATAAAGAACACTTAACCCCAGTCTAATGAGAAAAAAAAAAGAATTAGACAAATCTCAATGGAGGGACATTCTATTTATTCCTCAAAACTGTCCAGTTCACCAAAAAGAAAGTCTGAGAATCTGTCACTGTCAACAGAAGCCTAAGAAGATATGATGATTAAATGTATCCAGGACATGGTCTTAGAACAGAAAAAAGACAATAGGTAAAAACTAAGGAAATATGAAAAATAGGGATGATAGTTATTAATAGTATGTCAATATAATTAATATTATAATATTAATAATATGTCAATAATATGATAGTATTTCATTACACTAATTGTAACAATTATACTAATGTAAAATAGTAATAGGGAAGACTGGGTGGGGGATACATGGAAACTCTCTGTATTCTTTGTAATTTTTCTGTAAAAATAAAACTGCTCCAGGGCTCCCCTGGTGGGTCAGAGGTTAAAAAAAAAAAAAAAAAAGTCCATCTGCCAATGCAGGAGACACAGGTTCAATCCCTGAGAAGGTCTTCCTTGGGAAGACCCCACATGCCACGGAGCAGCTGAGCCTGTGTGCCGCAACAGCCTGCATGCCACAGTTACTGAAGCCCAGGCACCCTAGAGCCTGTGCTCCACAATAAGAGAGTGAGAGTTCAAGTCTTTCAGTCCTGTCCGATTCTTTGCGACCCCAGGGACTGTCCGTGGAATTCTCCAGGCCAGAATACTGGAGTGGGTAGCCTTTCCCTTGCTCCAGGGGATCTTCCCAACGCAGAGATTGAACCAGGATCTTCCACATTGCAGGCGGATTCTTTACCAGCTGAGCTATCAGGGAAGCCCACAAGAGAAGCTGCTGCAATGAGAAGCCCATGCACCACAACCAAGAGTGGCCCCTTGTTCTTGGCAACTAGAGAAGCCAGCATGCAGTAATGAAGACTCAGCGCAGCCAAAATAAATAAAAATTTAAAAACTGCTCTAAAACAAACTGTTTATTTTTAAGAGAATGATATGTGAAAAGTACCTGGTACTTTGTAAGCATTCAGTATGTGTGTGTTGACCTGTTGCTCAGTCGCTCAGTTGTGTACAACTCTTTGCTACCCCATGGACTGCTCTTGCCAGGCTTCCCTGTCCTTACTATCTCCTGGAGTTTGCTCAAACTTATGTCCATTGAGTTGGTGATGCCATCCAACCATCTCATCCTTTGTCGCCCTCAATCTTTCCCAGCATCAGGGTCTTTTCCAGTGAGTTGGCTCTTGGGATCTGGTGGCCAAAGTATTGGAGGTGCAGCATCAGCCTTTCCAATGAATATTCAGGGTTAATTTCCTTTAGGATTGACTGGTTTCATCTCCTTGCAGTCCAAGGGAATCTTGAGAGTCTTCTCTAGTACCACAGTTCAAGAGCATTAGTTCTTTGGGGCTCAGTCTTCTCTGTTGTCCAATTCTCACTTCCCTACATGACTACCGGAAAAACCATAGTTTTGACTATATAGACTTACTGGTAATGTGATGTCTTTGCTTTTTAATACACTGTCTTGGTTTGGCATAGCTTTTCTCCCAAAGTGCAAGAGTCTTTTCATTTCATGGCTGCAGTCACCATCTGCAGTGATTTGGGAGTGATAGCTTATGGTGAACAGTGTCAGATTTGTGATCTCTGAAGATTTAGCTTCAGGACCGGGGACCAGGCTTGATCACTCAAGAGTTTTTGTGTAGCAGAGTTTTATTAAAATATGAAGAGGGACAGAGAAAGCTTCTGACATTGACATCAGAAGGGGGACAGTGTTAGCAAGGGAATTATATACTTTTTAAATTAGTTATTACAATAAATCAAAAGAATGTCTCAAGTTTGTAAAGATCTTACTAGACTCACTCCTATAATTTGCATTCTAAGATAACAGGATTAGTTAGAAGGTTTTCAGGAAGGAGAAACTGTCCTCAAGCAGGATGCATTGTTGTTTTATAATCCTTGCTGCTGCTGCTGCTAAGTCGCTTCAGTCGTGTCCGACTCTGTGCGACCCCATAAATCGCAGCCCACCAGGCTCCGCCGTCCCTGGGATTCTCCAGGCAAGAACACTGGAGTGGGTTGCCATTTCCTTCTCCAATGCGTGAAAGTGAAAAGTGAAAGTGAAGTCGCTCAGTCGTGTCCGACTCTTAGTGACCCCATGGACTGCAACCCACCAGGCTCCTCCATCCATGGGATTCTCCAGGCAAGGGCACTGGAGTGGGGAGCCATTGCCTTAGTACAGAGTTTAAACTGAGTAGTTTGTTGTGTAATCATCAGTTCCCAGCTTAAAGAAAAAAACATTTTATGTGACTAAGACTAAGGAATGTAGAGGAAAAAACAAAACAAAACCATGTTTGTCCTTTTCTCCTTCTTGAGAGCCCTAGACCCCTCTCTCCTCCTCGGGTACCCCGGACTTTCTATCAGCCTGCCAAGGAATTGACTCTCTCAGGAGCCCAGGAAAATAAAGTATGTCACTGTTTCCATTTTTTCTCCATCTATTTGCCATGAAGTGATGGGACCAGATGCCGTGATCTGAGTTCTTTGAATGTTGAGTTTTAAGTCAGCTCTTTCACTCTCCTCTTTCATCTTCATCTAGAGACTCTTTATTTCCTCCTCACTTTCTGCCATTAGGGTGGTGTCATCTGCATATCTGATGTTATTGTTAGTGTTGACCTGATCTTGTTAGTGTTATTAGTATTAGTATTGTTTGCGCTGACCTGAGTTTGTTGTATTATTGGTACAGTTCCCCAAACTGAGGGAACAAATATCTTCCCTGCCATGGGAACTCTGTACAGTGAGACAGCATTTTTGGAATTTCTCCAAATTCCTGCAGCGTTAGTTCTTCTCCTGAGAGGGTGTATAGAACATGTTTTCATAAAGAAAACAAACAGCCTTTTTTTTTAAGCATCCAGAGTCTGGAACAAATATGGACTTGAACACCAGAGAGTAGGGAGTGACATATGAGCACAAAGCTTATGTTGAAACTGACTCACTTCTCAGAAGATAACAGAGTTGCAATGTCCTGATTAGTCACACCCCTTACTCTGCTCTAATGATGATTACAAAAGCCATACTGTTTTTATGGGCGACACCCAATGAGCCAGACTAAACAGGAGGAATTAAGGGAGTGTTTAAATAGGAGTGCCAAATGATGACACCAGCCTGTTGCTTCAGAGAACTTATACCAATTGCAAGCCCAGCAACCCAGAGCAAAGTGGGGGAAACCAACTCTTTGAAGGAGCCTGAGTAATCAAGTGACATGAAACACAAGATGCAGAGGGACTGAAGATCCAGATGGTTCTGGAAGCACCCAGCAAGATGAGCCACTGAGAGAGGCAGGGTTTCTCATCCTAGCTTTTAGAGAGCTAAGCTCATGTACTTTTCCGTGCTGATTTCTTTTCTTTTTTTACAAATCATTTCTTTTTTACTAATTCTTTCCTCATTTATTTCCATTTTTCTCTGTTGCCTTTGTTCCATTCATAATTGAGCAAACCAAATAAGTACCAAGTGTAAGAAGCTGACAGAAAACAAATGAAAACCACATATGCTTTTGTGGTGGAGGGATCTTCATTGCTAAATGTAATGAATGTGTTACAACAGGGTTCTGTTTTACTTGAAGCTGTAGGTATTAGAATGGGTAGAACGTTCAGACATGCGAAACAAACATCATCTTCTTTCTGCCAGTGAGAGTGATTGATGATGAAGGCATAATGTGTCCAAAATACAAGTAAGCACATTTGGAGTGAATTTTGTTTATTACTAAGAATGATTTTGTAAACAGTTTATATCATACAAATGGCTGTTTTGATCCTGTGTGGCTCATGTAGCATGTCAAAATTTTGACTACTATTAATTGTATCTCACATTTCCATAGCTTGACAGTTTTAAGAAGTGTTTCAGACACTTCATCACCGTTGGTGTCACCTTGACATCTGTTTCATTTTAGCTCAAGGTAACTTAAATCTTAGAAATGTATTTAAAACTAGATCCTTCTAAAAAAACAAAACAAAAACCCCCGGATGAAGAATACTGTAAGATGTTAACAATTTTGTAATAATTTAAAATATGTAGTGTGAAAGTGAAAGTCGCTCAGTCGTGTGTGACTCTTTGCGACCCCATGGACTATACCATCCATGGAATTCTCCAGGCCAGGATACTGGAGTGGGTAGCCATTCCCTTTTCTAGGGTAAAGTATGTAGAATTACACAGAAATCTAGAAACCATTACATCACGGTCCTCTGGCTTTGTCTCCTTCCTGGAGTCCATTCTTAGGTCATATCAGAAGATCCCTGAATTGAGGCTCTTCTACAAAAGTCTCCATTTGGCTGCACTTCAGAAGTTTCTATAAGGAAGCCACATCTTGGATAAAATAAATCAGTATCTCTGAGAATAGGATCCAGTTATCAGTATTCGTAAAATTTTCAGGTGATTCTAAAATACAACCAGATTTGAGAACCACTGTCCCTATACAAAAGAGAAGGAAATGGCAACCCACTCCAGTATTCTTGCCTAGAGAATCCCGTGGACAGAGGAACTTGGTAGGCTGCTGTCCATAGGGTCGCACAGTGCCGGACACGACTAAAGCGACTTAGCATTCATGCATGCATTGGAGAAGGAAATGATATTCTTGCCTGGAGAATCCCAGGGACGGAAGAGCCTGGTCGGCTGCTGTCTATGGGGTCGCACAGAGTCGGACAAGACTGAAGCGACTTAGCAGCAGCAGCAGTGCCTATACAAAAAGAAACTGCTTGATGAAAAATGAGATTGTGTGGCCCTCCGGCATACAGAATTTTGAGGTCCCATCATTTCTAATAATGTTTGAA
The DNA here is from genome assembly GCA_006410875.1 of Neotragus pygmaeus. Taxonomy (NCBI): domain Eukaryota; kingdom Metazoa; phylum Chordata; class Mammalia; order Artiodactyla; family Bovidae; genus Neotragus; species Neotragus pygmaeus. The sequence goes on from SJYV01027236.1 coordinate 189,039, forward strand.
GAATCAAAAGCAAAATTAGACTTTGAGAAAGTCTTTTACAGACAGTACATAAAAAGCTTTCCCTGTGTTTGTAATTGATTTGGGGTGGTGGAAGCATTTTAAAATTAAATGAGGGATGGGCATAATGAAACTAATTACTTATAGACCATATATTTTCTGCTAAGGCAGCAGCTTGCTTTGTTGGAATTACTGGCTACAGATTAAGGAACGAGATCTTGAAAGAACATTTACAGTAACTGAGTCACCTGCTGTCACAACAAACTGATTTCTTACCTGAGAGGCTTTCAAACTCAGGAATAGTAAATGCTTTTAAATGAGTTGTAACAAGCATAAGATGTAGATAAATGACTTTGGGGAGTCAGTTGCTCAAGACTGAATATCCAAAATTCTTCTCTAAATCTAGCTCTGACATTGATTCACTCATTGATCTTTTGGGATTTAGTTTTTTTGCGCTTTCATTTTCCCAGCTATAAAACAGGGTATTAGCATCTGTTTCATGGAAGTATTAAAAAATTATTTATAATGCACTTTAAAGATGAAAAATACATGTAATTAACTTCCATGAGAGTTCCCATAGAAGTTGCTGAAGATATGACTAAAGCTTATTGTTCAAGCTGGAAGTTAGACTCTCTTAAATGCATGCCTTTTCAACTCTTTGTCCATGCATTGATTCAACAAATATTCAATTGTGGCTGACCATGTGCCGAGGCTTAGGTTACTCAGGAGTGAAAAAAATCCCCTATCCTCATGAAGTTATAGTCCTGTGTGGGGAAACAGAAAACAACCAAACATATCCAGGTAAAGATAAGTGCTTGAGGAAGGGGTAGAAGGAGATGGGTAAAGAGATAGAGTCAAACATGGTAGGAATGTGGATCCAGTTTGGTTAGAGAAGGTCTCTAGGGAAGGTAACAAGAAAAAATGCAGGAAGGAATTTCATGTAAACGTCTTAGGAGAGAGATTTCCAAATAGAAGGGATTCATTAGTGGACAGGGTTCCAGATCTTCAGGAATAATACAAAGGCCATCACAAGTGAGATGGAGTGAGTGGGGAGATACTATTTTAAATTAGTATCAATCCATGCATTATCTGAGTCAAAGTAATACTATACTTCTTTTCCAAGTATACAATGATGGTTTACAGATTACCATAGGAACTCGAAAACATAGACCTAAACATTCTTTTCTCTCCTTCCCTCCTTCCTTCTCTCCTTTTCCCTTCCTTCTCTTTCTTCCTTTTTTCTAGTTTTATTCAGATATTAATATAAATGACATACAGCACTGTATAAGTTTAAGGCATACAACATAATGATTTGACATAGATACATCACGAAATGATGATCACAATAGGCTTAGTGAACATCCATCATCTCACACAGATACAAAATAACAGAAAAACAAAAAAATTTTTTTTTCCTTGTGATGAGAATTCTTAGGAGTTACTCTCTTTAACAACTTTCATATATAATGTACAGCAGAGTTCATTATATTTATAATGTTGTACATTATACCCTTAGTATTTGTTTATCTTATAGCTGGAAATCCTTTTTTTAGTTAAATACTTATTAGTACTCATTATTTCCTAGATTAAAAAAGCAAATTTTGTTCTCAAGCAGTATACTGTTTAGAGAATTATACACCAAAGTTTGTTCTCAGATGAAACTAAATTAAATTAGTATTAAGTTTGTGCTAGCATTTAGACAGATTCTATGGTGATGTTACACTTAAAAAAAAATTCTAGCCAAGTTACATAATAAGAAAAAAGTGACTCCAAAAAAATAATGACACTGGAATTAGACTCCAAAAGACTAATTTTTAAAATTTTCTCTATGATCTCAAACAATCCACTCTAATTTTTTGATTAGGCTGAAGGATTATTCAGAAGAACATGGAATGCTTTCTAGAAGTTAGATCTTATAGAATATAGTACTGACAAAGAAAAACATATTAACAGGTTTATCGTCAGAATAAGAAGAAAACATCTGAAAGATATTAAATATTTTAGGCAAACCAAAATGTATAGATAATAATGTAATGAATAACACATTTTGGTTAAAGATAATCTATAATTTGTATTTTACTTCATTTATGTAAGATTAACAGCAATGCCTGCTGAAATAAGTTGGTTTTTTTCTCTTTCTCTTTTTTAAAAACAATTTAACTCATGGCCAAACTGTATCCAGTATTACCCAGATGACAGATAACATATCTGTAAATTTTACATTATGTACTTTGAAAATTGGCTTAGCTGTTCAGTTGTATCTGACTCTTTGCTACCCCATGGACTGTGGCCCACCAGGCTACTCTGTCTAGGGATTTTCCAGGCAAGAATACTGGAGTGGGTTGCCATTCCCCTCTCCAGGGCATCTTTCCGAACCAGGGATCAAATCTGGATCTCCTGCATTGCAGGCAGATTCTTTACCATGTGAGCCACCAGAGAAACCTTTTGAAAGAAAGTGAAAAGTGAAAGTGAAAGTCGCTCAGTCATGTCCTACTCTTTGCGACCCCATGCACTATACAGTCCATGGAATTCTCCAGGCCAGCATACTGGACTGGGTGGCCTTTCCCTTCTCCAGGGGATCCCCAGGGATAGAACCCAGGTTTCCCACATTGCAGGCAGATTCTTAACCAGCTGAGCCACAAGGAAAGCCCAAGAATACTGAAGTGGGTAGCCTATCCCATCTCCAGGGGATCTTCCCAACCCAGGAATTGAACTGGGGTCTCCTGCATTGCAGGCAGATTCTTTACCAACTGAGCTATCAGTTCAGTTCAGTCACTCAGTTGTGTCCGACTCTGCAACCCCATGAATTGCAGCACACCAGGCCTCCTGTCCATCACCAACTCCCGGAGTCCATCCAAACCCATGTCTACTGAGTCGGTGATGCCATTCAACCATCTCACCTCCTGTCGTCCCCTTCTCCTCCTGCCCTCAATCTTTCCCAGCAACAGGGTCTTTTCAAATGAGTCAGCTCTTCACATCAGATGGCCAACATATTGGAGTTTCAGCTTCAACATCAGTCCTTCCAATGAACTTCCAAGACTGATCTCCTTTAGGATGGACTGGCTGGATCTCCTTGCAGTCCAGTTTTCTCCAAAACCACAGTTCAAAAGCGTCAATTCTTCAGCAATCAGGGAACCTCAAAAAGATAGTCTTAAAACAAACAAACAAGCAAAAAACACTGAACAATGCTTCAGTAGTAGTATGACAACCTCCATTCTACTTTTTGTCACTGTAAGCCTGACTACTCTATATACCTCATGGAATTGGAATCACACAGTATTTATCCTTTTGTGACCAGCTTATCTCACTGAGCATAATGTCTTCAAGTTTCAACCATGTTGCAGCATGTGTCAGAATGTTCTTTTTAAGACTGAATAATATTACATTGTGTGTGTTTTGTCTATGTCTGATTATCTCATAATTCTTTTTTAACTGTTTTATTTCCATCTTTATTAGGAAATTCACTGAATTCTTTAGGGGTAAAAGGCTGCATAGAATATGTGGTAGTGATATTTTTCAAAACCCAAAGAGACAAGGAATCTAAGAGTCAACTGACAGAATATAAATGCTTTGTAAGATCATTTTAGGAACTCCAACAATCCAAAGTCAACCACTTCAAAAATTAAAACAAACTGCTTGGGAATCCCTGGCAGTCTGGTGGTTGGGCCTCAGTGCTTTTACTGCCATGGGTCTGGATTCAGTCCTTGGTTGGGAAACTAAGATCCCACAAGCAATGCATCATGGCCAAAGAAACAAACAAGACAAAACCAAAACCATGCTACGTTCCACAGGACCAGTTTGGTGGATACGGTTATCTGCCCCACAGTCCAACATCATTGCAGAGTGCTCTGAACCAGTGAGCCTGGCTCTGTGTGCCCAGCTTGGCTGGCTGGGAATGAGGACTGTGCTATGGCATGTTAATTCAGTGCCCTTGGCAGGGGCACTGCCAGTGTTTGTTCCCACACAGAATTTCCCAATACATCTGAAGTCATCTTGTAGAGCAACAAGATGCTGTGGGCCTGCATGGTCTAATGCGTCTCTTGAAAGACTATGTAAATATCAGAGAGTCAAATGGGAATAGATATTTTGCAATATTGATGTCAGACAGGGAATGAAAATCTGAAGGTTCTGAACTCATTGTAGTTAATTCTATATTGACAGGGTTGGAATATTGAAATTACGATTCTGGGACTTCCCAACTTCTTTCCAACCTACTCTTTAAAAATATTATACTAATGTCAACATCAGGATCATATATTAACATTTATGAAATTTAAAATATATTTCCCCCTTTTTTTTTTGGCTGTGCCAGAGAGTATGTGGGATATTAGTTCCCAGACCAGAGCTTAAACCTGAGCCCCCTGTATTGAAAACAGAGTCTTAACTACTGAACCTCCAGGGAAGTCCTTTAAATATTTTAATTACATTGACTAAACCAACAAATTGTGTGGTTACAAAATTTTCACCATTGACTTGAAATATATTGTTGTTGTTCAGTCACAAAGTCATGTCTGATTCTTTGTGACCCCATGGACTGCAGCTAGGCTGCAGGCTCCTCTGTCCTCCACCATCTCCTGGAGCTTACTCAGATTCATGTCCATTGAGTGGGTGATGCTATCCAACCATCTCATCCTCTGTTGTCCCCTTCTCCTTTTGCCTTCAATCTTTTCCAGCATCAAACTCTTTTCCAATGAGTTAGCTCTTTGCATCAGGTGGCCAAAGTACTGGAGCTTCAGCTTTGGTATCTTCCAATTTTCTCTCTTCCAATGAATATTCAGGGTTGATTTCCTTTAGGATTGACTGGTTTGATCTCCTTGCAGTCCAAGGGACTCTCAAGAGTCTTCTCCAGCACTGAAATTCAAAAGCATCAATTTTTTCATGCTCAGTTTCTTTATGGTCCAACTCTCACATCCATACACGACTACTGGAAAAACCATTGTTTTGACTATGTGGACCTTTGTTGGCAAAGTGATAACTCTGCTTTTTAATATGCTGTATAAATCATGGCATCTGGTCCCATCACTTCATGGGAAATAGATGGGGAAACAGTGGAAACAGTTTCAGACTTTATTTTGGGGGGCTCCAAAATCACTGCAGATGNTCGCTGGCTGCGCTAGGACCGGCCGCCGCGGGCTGCCGAGGGCCGGTGGGAAGGGAGGAAGGGGAGCGAAAGGGCCCCGGAGACTGGCGCCCGCCGGGGCGCAGCGCGGAATGTAGCTGCGGGCTCCCGCGCGAGGGTGTCGGCCCGGGGCCCCGCCATGGCAGGGACGGACAGCGGGAACCTGAAGACGGTGAGGCTGTGGCGGGACGCCGCCCTGCGCGCCAGGAAGCTGCGGAGCAACCTGCGCCAGCTCACCCTCAGCTCGTCCGGGGGCTGCCCGGGAACCGACCAGCTCGAATCCCCGGACGCCCCCCAGCTCGTGCTCCCGGCCAACATCGGGGACATTGAGGTGCTGAACCTGGGGAACAACGGCCTGGAGGAGGTGCCCGACGGGCTGGGCTCGGCGCTGGGCAGCCTCCGCGTCCTGGTCCTGCGCCGGAACCGCTTCGCCCAGCTACCTCCGGCAGTGGCCGAGCTGGGACACCACCTCACGGAGCTGGACGTGAGCCACAACCGGCTGAGCGTCCTGGGCGCCGAGGCGGTGGGCGCCCTGCGCGAGCTGCGGAAGCTCAACCTCAGCCACAACCAGCTCCCTGCCCTGCCAGCCCAGCTGGGTGCGCTGGTCCACCTGGAAGAGCTGGACGTCAGCTTCAACCGGCTGGCGCACCTGCCCGACTCCCTCGCCGGCCTCTCTCGCCTGCGCACCCTCGACGTGGACCATAACCAGCTCACGGCTTTTCCCCGGCAGCTGCTGCAGCTGGCGGCCCTGGAGGAGCTGGACGTGTCCAGCAACCGGCTGCGGGGCCTCCCCGAGGATATCAGTGCCCTGCGCGCCCTCAAGATCCTCTGGCTGAGTGGGGCCGAGCTTGGCACCCTGCCGAGCGGCTTCTGCGAGCTGGCCAGCCTGGAGAGCCTCATGCTGGACAACAACGGGCTGCGGGCTCTGCCCGCCCAGTTCAGCCGCCTGCAGCGACTCAAAATGCTCAATCTCTCCTCCAACCTCCTGGAGGAGTTCCCGGCCGCCCTGCTGCCCCTGGCTGGCCTGGAGGAGCTCTACCTTAGCCGCAACCAGCTCACCTCGGTGCCGTCCCTGATCTCGGGCCTGGGCCGTCTTCTCACGCTGTGGCTGGATAACAACCGGATCCGCTACCTGCCCGACTCCATCGTCGAGCTCACCGGCCTGGAGGAGCTTGTCCTGCAGGGGAACCAGATCGCCGTGCTGCCAGACAACTTTGGCCAGCTCTCCCGCGTAGGCCTGTGGAAGATCAAGGACAACCCTCTGATCCAGCCCCCCTACGAGGTCTGTATGAAGGGGATCCCGTACATCGCCGCCTACCAGAAGGAGCTGGCTCACTCCCAGCCGGCGGTCCAGCCGCGCCTCAAGCTGCTTCTGATGGGTCAGAAGGCGGCAGGAAAGACCCTTCTCCGGCACTGCCTCACTGAGGACAGAGTGGAGGGGAAGCTTGGGGGAGGGGGCCAGGAGAAGATCTACCCACCTTCACCTCCGCCTGGGAGCAAGGGCATCGAGGTGACCAGCTGGACGGCGGATGCGTCCCGGGGCCTGCGGTTCATCGTGTATGACCTAGCCGGGGACGAACGCTACGAGGTGATCCAGCCCTTCTTCCTCTCCCCGGGGGCCCTGTACGTGCTGGTGGTGAACTTGGCCACCTATGAGCCGCTCCGCTTTCCCACCACCGTGGGCTCTTTCTTGCATCGGGTGGGGGCCCGGGTGCCCCACGCCGTGGTGTGCATCGTGGGCACCCACGCCGACCTGTGCGGGGAGCAGGAGCTGGAGGAGAAGTGTCTGGACATCCACCGCCAGATCGCCCTGCAGGAGAAGCACGACGCCGAGGGGCTGAGCCGCCTGGCCCAGGTGGTGGACGAGGCGCTGGCCAGGGACTTCGAGCTCCGCTCCGCCAGCCCTCACGCCGCCTACTACGGGGTGTCGGACAAGAACCTTCGGCGGCGCAAGGCCCATTTCCAGTACCTGCTCAACCACCGGCTGCAGATCCTCTCGCCAGTGCTGCCCGTCAGCTGCCGGGACCCGCGCCAGTTACAGCGCCTGCGCGACAAACTGCTCTCCGTGGCCGAGCACCGCGAAATCTTCCCCAACTTACACCGCGTGCTGCCGCGGTCCTGGCAGGTGCTGGAGGAGCTGCACTTCCAGCCCCCGCAGGCGCAGCGGCTCTGGCTCAGCTGGTGGGACTCGGCTCGCCTGGGGCTGCAGGCCGGGCTGACCGAGGACCGGCTGCAGAGCGCCCTCTCCTACCTGCACGAGAGCGGCAAGCTGCTGTACTTCGAGGACAGCCCGGCCCTCAAGGAGCACGTCTTCCACAACCTCTCCCGCCTCATCGACATCCTCAATGTCTTCTTCCAGAGGGACCCTTCCTTGCTACTGCACAAGCTGCTCCTGGGGACCAGCGGCGAGGCCGAGGCCGAGGGCCGGGCCGAAAGCTCCCCGCTGATGGCGCCGCCCGCCCCGAGCCAGGACGCGCTTCGGGCCACCCAGCTACATCACTACGTGGAGGGCTTTCTGCTGCACGGACTCCTGCCAGCCCACGTCATCCGGTTGCTGCTGAAGCCTCACGTCCAAGCTCAGCAGGACCTGCAGCTGCTGCTGGAGCTGCTGGAGAAGATGGGACTCTGTTACTGCCTCAACAAAGCCAAGGGCAAGCCCCTGAACGGGTCCACGGCCTGGTACAAGTTCCCCTGCTATGTGCAAAACGAGGTGCCGCACGCGGAAGCCTGGATTAACGGGACCAACCTGGCCGGGCAGTCCTTTGTGGCTGAGCAGCTGCAGATTGAATACAGTTTTCCCTTCACCTTTCCACCAGGCTTGNGCCTCACGTCCAAGCTCAGCAGGACCTGCAGCTGCTGCTGGAGCTGCTGGAGAAGATGGGACTCTGTTACTGCCTCAACAAAGCCAAGGGCAAGCCCCTGAACGGGTCCACGGCCTGGTACAAGTTCCCCTGCTATGTGCAAAACGAGGTGCCGCACGCGGAAGCCTGGATTAACGGGACCAACCTGGCCGGGCAGTCCTTTGTGGCTGAGCAGCTGCAGATTGAATACAGTTTTCCCTTCACCTTTCCACCAGGCTTGTTTGCCCGCTACAGCGTCCAGATCAACAACCACGTGGTGCACAGGTCGGATGGCAAACTTCAGATCTTTGCCTACAGGGGGAAAGTCCCGGTGGTGGTGAGCTATAGACCTGCCAAGGGGGTCCTGCAGCCGGACACCCTGTCCATTGCCAGCCACGCATCCTTACCGAACATATGGACGGCATGGCAAGCCATAACCCCCTTGGTAGAAGAACTGAATGTCCTACTTCAGGAATGGCCTGGACTGCACTACACCGTGCACATTCTCTGTTCTAAGTGCCTTAAGAGAGGGTCGCCCAATCCACACGCTTTCCCAGGTAAGAGGGCAGAGGGACCTGGTTCTTCTGCAGGGTGTCTTAAGATGCATTTGGGGAAGATGGTTGTTTCTCCTGTGTCACACTGTTTGCTTAATCTCACCTGCTTCCCAGCAAAGCTTTTCAAGTTAAATAGAGGAGGACTGGGGGACCAGCAAGAGGCAGTCAGTATGTGAACAATATGAAATGCAGTCCCTAGGATTCTGCTCTTCTGGTAGAAAGACTCACTCAGACTTCTGAAGTGGGTTCCAGTCCAAACATTTTGGATCTCCTTTTCCGTCTTCCCAGTTCAGCCCGCCTTTCCTGGAAGGAAATTTCAAATGGTTGCACAGAAGATGGGTGGTGTCTGATGTTGAGTCATGGGCTATAATGCTTTTTAGACCCATATCCAAGGGGTGCTCCAAATTTGAAATATCTGTCATCATATTCTTTTAAGTTCAGACTGTGACCACAATGTAGAAATTATTGCACCTTTTTCTTAAGAAACTCCAGAGAAGAATGTTTTGTAATCCGGGTGAATGATGATTAATTAGTAAAGACAAAAATGTCAGTCTGTAAGGCATGACTCAGTTCTGGGATCTCTGTTTCACCCAGTACACTCTGGGGCATGAAAGAGATTACTGAAATCTCTAAGGGGAGTTTTGGGGTATTTCCTGGTAACTTTGTGCTTTACTGACATCTTGAAGCCTGGTTTTGGTTAAGTGTTAGAGTGGAGCTTTATGGAAGTGCTTCCTAAGAAATGGAATGGATAAGAAACTGACAAGAAAAAAACTGACAAGTTTTGGGGTTCCCCCCCCTCTCTGGGGAGTGTTTTCCAGAAGACTTTCCCTGCCGCCACTCCCCCCCCCCCCCCCCCCCCCCCCCCT
>SJYV01027236.1:204145-266006 GCA_006410875.1 Neotragus pygmaeus
CCTAGTCCTGCTCCAGCACTCATGAAGCTGACCCTCCCATCCTGGCTTATGCCTCAAGTCCCTATGGCCTTGGGAACCCAGAGTGATTGACAGGCATCTCAGATAGCCTCCAAATATATATGATGAGCTGTCTTTTTTTTTTTAATTACTTTTTACTGAAGTGTATTGCTTTAAAATGTTATATTTCTACTGTATTGTTACTGTTACTGTTAAGTCGCTTCAGTCGTGTCCAACTCTGTGTGACCCCATTGAGGGCAGCCCACCAGGCTTCCCTGTCCCTGGGATTCTCCAGGCAAGAACAATGGAGTGGGTTGCCATCTCCTCCTCCAATGCATGAAAGTGAAAAGTGAAAGTGAAGTCGCTCAGTCATGTCCGACTCTTTGCAACCCCACGGACTGCAGCCCACCAGGCTCCTCCATCCATGGAATTTTCTAGGGAAGAGTACTGGAGTGGGGTGCCACTGCCTTCTCCAATTCCTACTGTACAACAAAGTGAATCAACTGTACATATACATACATGCCCTCCCATTAGGATTTCTTTCCCATTCGGGTCACCACAGTACGTTAAGTAGAGTTCCCTGTGCTATAGGGTAGGTTCTCATTAGTTATCTATTTTATACACAGTGTCATAGTGTATATATGTCCATCCCAGTCTCCCAGGTCCTTCCTCCCCACCTTTCCCCCTTGATACCATATATTCGTTCTCTATGACTGTGGATGACACGTTTTGTCAAGCCGTCAAGGCCCTCTCTGTACAGCATGGCAGTTTGCTCTGTGGTTATACCTTCACTTTTCTGATGGTTCATGTGATGGCACACTGCTCCCCAGGTGATGCTTGGCATGAGGCTGAGCAGGTAGAAGGGACTCAGAGCAGACTGGTTATTTTTCAAAAACTCAAGAAATTCTAGTGTTTCTTAATTGGTTCCTCGGCCAAGTGCTTTTTGCAGGTTGCTTGTGATGTTCTTATTCTCAAAGTGTGTACTTGCAGAAGTGTGTATAGTTTTCCCATGGGATTTTTCTGGCACATCAGTCCTTGCCCTCTGTGTCTGTCCTCCTGATCCTTACAGAGATGGTGGAAGAGCAGTCAAGGGACAGCTTATCAGGATGCGTGGACGTTGGCCTCAGAAAGTTTCTACCACCTGATCTTGGAATCACTCTCTTCGAGGCAATAGGTGCTTCCCTCCTTCCAGTATCATAGCTCTTCCTTTCTAACTAGCCCCTGACCCTCCCTTGACATTGTCCTGTAGATGTAGGAAAGTATAAATGGTAAGGAGAATGAAGGTGTGATGGTGGTGATGCAGGAAAGAAGGGGTTTGCTGTGGTGGGTACCCACTGTTTTGCCTTCTTCGGAGTGCTGTTGATTTCCAGAAGCTCCTTCCAGCGTTCTTGCTGCTTTAAGTTCAGAGGAGACCATGGAAGAGTTGCTGGCTGTAACAAAGGCAGTTCTGGTTCCCACATGCTACAGGCTATGGTAATGACTCCCAGATACCATTGCCAACAGGGCTGACTTATTTGTGGAAAGGGAGGAGAAAACTTTTAAAGTTATTTTTATATTTGGCTCTGAATGCGAGAAAACATTTTCTCGTTGTCCTTCCTTAACCTAATCTCTTAGATGCAAATAATGATGCCTTGTTTCTCCAAGGGTAAATTAATGAAAAGCCATCCACAGACTTCCTTCTCTTTAGCTGTCTGTTTACAAAAAAGTAGAGAATACAGAAGGAGAAAGAAAGCCGGAGTGGGGAGCACAGGAGCAGGGGAGAGGCCCTCAGGTCCTGGTTAGATCCTGCAGAGGTTGGCCTGGTGGCTCAGAGGTTAAAGCGTCTGCCTGCAATGCAGGAGACCTGGGTTTGATCCCTGGGTCAGGAAGATCCCCTGGAGAAAGAAATGGCAACCCATCCCAGTATTCTTGCCTGAAGAATTCCATGGACGGTGGAGCCTGGTGGGCTACAGTCTACGGGGTTGCAAAGAGTTGGACACGACTGAGCGACTTCACTTTCACTTTGCAAGCCTGGAGCCTGGTTTACCGCCTCAGAAAGGAACTTCCTGCTGTGGACTGGCAGTCCTAGGCATCCCGGCCTGTACCAGCTGTTTCCTTTGCTTTTGCAAATCTGCGCACAAGGGTGGGTGGGAGGAGGTAGAGAAGGAGAAAGGAAGTTGTGTTAAGTTGTATCAAGGCTGCTCTTTGAGGGTTCTCTGTGTCATGCCTGTCTTTCTGCTTTTTTGGGTGGGGTGGCTTACTGAGTCCAGTCCTGCTGCTCTTCCTTCTCCTTTTTATTGAGGTGAAATTCATATATGTGATATTAACCATTTTTTAAAACAATATAGTGTTTTTTTTAATCACGAGTAACCCCAGCAAAAGTATTTAAATACTTTTAAAGAATATTCAAAGTATTTAAAGAATTCACATGTTATGATTCCTGCTACTGCCCATCACCTTGGTTCCTCAATGTATGGGTCATCATCTTCAAGATAACCCTTTTAAAGGAAGCTTTTGCTAAGATAACAGTTACCATTTTAGTCCGTCCACGCTTCTTTTGAGTTGGGCTTCTTTGATCTCCACTTGAACATGGAATTGCTTCCAAAATTCTCCATCTGTAATCTTTGGGGTCCAGTTTCTTTATGCAGTTTACTTTAGGGCCCTGGAAGTTGTAGGAAGTACCTTGCTATTTTGGCAAATGATCTAAAGTAGATTGTTCCTTTATCTTTTCTAATACTGAAAAGTTTTGTTCCATCCAGCTTTCACTCATGAGCCTAGCAAAACAGGTCACAGGTCTCCCTGTCACCTCTGCAATAAAATTACTGTGATGACAGCAAAACCTATGTCTCAGTGTGGCCACGTCAATAATATCTGGACAATAGTGCCCAATACCATGAATAACAGTGCCCATTTGCATCTAGAATGAGGCTTGAAATGAACAATTTTTTAATAGCTTATATTCCATTTTATTTTTTAAATTAATTTCTATTGGAGTATAGTTGCTTTAAATGTGTTTCTGCTGTGCGGCAAAGTGAGTCAGCTATACATATACATATATTCCGTCTTTTTTGGATTTCTTTCTCGTTTAGGTCACCACAGAGCTGAGTAGAGTTCCCTGGGCTAGGTTTTCATTAGTTATCTATTTCATGCACAGTATCAATAGTGTATATATATCAATCCCAAATCATGCCACCACCACCCCCCTACCCAGTTCCCCCCTTGGTGTCCACATGTTCGTTCTCTACATCTGTCTCTATTTCTGTTTTGCAAATAAGAGCACCTGTACTGTTTGAGATGATAAACTGTTTTTGAGTGAACAGTTCCTAGTATTTAGTGCATTCACAGTGCCTTGCAGCCACAACCATAAGGCAGGTGTTTCTGGAAGGAAGGCGCCTCCTTCCTGAGGTAAGTGGTCTGGGATTCTTTTGCCAGGCTCTTTGTGGCAACTGTCTTTCTAAGGCATGACTTGAGAAGGAATTCTTAAACTGGGCCTTGCGATGCCACACTGATGGACATCGTTTAACACGGCTGCCTTGAGAATCCGCTTCCTTAGGGTTAATGCTAGAGAAGCCTTCTGGTCTGTTTTGTGCATGTGCAATTTAACAGGGGACTGACACACAAGGATACGTGGGAGAGAAGCACACGTAAGTACTATGTAATCATTGTCTTCTGGACGGTGCTTTTTCCCCCACATAGATTTTGAGTAGAGCTCTGGCAGGATTGGCAAGGCTGTAGGCATATATGAGGGTTAAGGGGATGGGGATTGCATTAATTCAAAATTAGGTCATTACCAAAGACAGGCAAGTGTATCATAAATTTATGAGCTGGATGCTGGCATCAATCACTGTTGAGTACCTGCTGTATATGGATGTCTGTGCCAAATTAGGATTTTTAGGAGAATAAAAAAATACCTGGCCTTAGTCATGAAGAATCAAGATGGGATTTCAGTTAGTGTAATTGTTGACTTTTGTACATGTGGAATCTGATCATATATGAAGAAATTTCATTGCATGTTTGAGGAATGACTAAACAACACTGGTTTTTTATTTCCTAGAAGGAAATGTAATATGGAGGAAATCTTGGGTATAATTTTGAATTTGCTTGACATAGTCATTCTTTGCAGTTGTTTATAGTTTAGGTCACTTGTTTGCAAGAAATCTCAGACAGATCTTGAGAGGATGCTGAAAAACGAAAAGGCATTGTATCTGAGGATTTCTCAAAACTTCCAAAACGAATCAGCGTTTTTTGAGGAGGGAAAAATGCCTCCTCTTCAGGAATCTTTTACATTTCTCAGAGTCATTTGTGGATTTGCATCTGTTCTGAGACACTGTGACATCCGCAGTGATTTCTGAACCCCAAAGACTGCATGAACACCGCCTCCAAAGACAGTGTAAATTAAATTGGATACTGTCACGTTAAAAATATATGGCTGCTGCTTAGAGATGTCTTTGTTAAGGAATGCTTTGTTGGGGTGGTTTTCTACTCTTAGGCTATTAAGTGTTGACAGAATTTAAAGAATTAACATTCCTAGATCCTCTCCACTTCCGAAATGAAACATGTGATCTTGACATTGTATTTGTACCGTGTTAACAGTAGCAGTGAACTAGCAGAACAAGCCTCCCATTCTTTTCTTTCCTTCCTTTTTTTTTTGAAATGAGCAAGTTTAAAAAAGCTAATGGGGAAGGAAAATAAAAAAAATAATATTTCTCCAGGTACAGTTGTTTGACTCCTCACTTTGTTGTTGTTTCCAGGAGATTCTTATTTTTCATGCCATAGAAGTTGTTGTTATATTAATCATCACATCAGTCACTCTGGGGATACAGAGTCGGGAGAAAATATGAGAGCCAGTAACACTCTCGAGTCCCTCTTATGTTCTAGAGACAATGCGAAGTACTTCTTATGGGTGATGTCACTGAATTTTTTCAGCAGCTCTAGAAGGTCGGTATTATCATTGTCCTGACTTTCAGGGGGAGAAATTGAAGTTCACAGGGTTGGGTTCCCTAGAATTAGAACACCCTGGGATTTCAGCCTTGACCTCTGCTTCAACCCGCTGTCCCGCCCTGCTCCTCGAGGTTGGGTTACCCACTGCCCCTCAGGACCCACAGACTCACCTCTGTCCTCCTCCTTCCTAAATGTCCATTCTATGTTACTGCATGCTGGCCACAGTCTCAGTGTTGGACATACGGGGTCCGATAAGACGTAGACCTGCCGCACAGAGGTCAGCAGAGGTCACAGTCAGGCGCTGGGAACAGGTGAGGTCTCAGAGCGGTTCCTAAAAGGGCTGCAATGCAGCTCAGTGCAAGATTTCCCATCCCAGTCAGCCGCGGAGAAGTGGGAAAGGGTATTTTAAATTAGGCTCTTAAAAATGTGGAGGGCATTCAGATAGATTAGCAGGCAATGCCTTGGGGTGGGTGGGTGTGCCCAAAAGCAGTTAGCAGTTGTCATAAAGAAGAGGCTTCTTGCTGTTAAGTTTCATTTATGGCCTGGTCAGAGTTTGGCAGTGGCCACTGCTGGCCCAGGAACTAGAGTTTTGAGAGCACTGCCCCAGCTCATGGAGAAGGCAATGGCACCCCACTCCAGTACTCTTGCCTAGAAAATCCCATGGACGGAGGAGCCTGGTGGGCTGCAGTCCATGGGGTCACGAAGAGTCGGACACGACTGAGTGACTTCACTTTTGCTTTTTACTTTCATGCATTGGAGAAGGAAATGGCAACCCACTCCAGTGTTCTTGCCTGGAGAATCCCAGGGGCGGGGGAGCCTGGTGGGCTGCCGTCTATGGGGTCGCACAGAGTTGGGCACGACTGAAGCGACTTAGCAGCAGCAGCCCTAGCTGATTGCTTGTCCATCAGACAGGACTCTGTTGAGACCATGGAGGGGATTTATGGCTCAGAGGACCTAAGGGTGGTTTCAAATGATTTGCTCAGACTCACAGTCACTGGTGGGCTGGCAGAGGACCTGTCCTGTGAGATCCCCAGTTAAGTGTGCCCCTGGCCCCTTTCTCCGTGCCTGAGTCCAGAGAAAACACAGACGTTGGATGTTCCCCCAGCCAGATGGCCACATGCCTCTGTGATCCCTAGGAATGTATCCAGAACATCGATTTTCCTGACTTGAAATCTTACCATAACAGATCTTGCAATAAAGGCAAATTTGGCTGTAACACAATTAACATTTTATTGTGGACTGTTTCCTGTCTTTATTTCAGGCTTTCTTGTGACACTGCAGACTGACTGAAAATACCATTTTTAAAAATAATTTTGCACTGATGGAGTAGCATATTTTATGCCCTTCATTTGTTCAGATTTCACTTATCACTCTGTGATGGCATTTTTTTGCACCTTTCTTTATATCCCCATTGGAGTGTGTCTCCCTGTGCCTCTCAATTTATCAAAATATACTTAGTTATATTTTAATTGAAATCCTAGAAAGTGTAAGATGTTAAAAAACTTTTGTTTTTCTTAATATCTTGACTTGAAACTCTTGGAATTTTGTGTTGTGTTTTAAAATGGACGTATTATGTTAGTTATTTGCAAGGACTCTTGAGATTCTGCTGGGTTCAAATCTTCGGTCCACCACTTGCTAGCTGTGTGATTTGGATGTCATAATAGTTTCTGTCTCATAGGCTGACTGTGCAGATTGAGTTAATACAAGTCAAATGCTTTGAATGACACTTGACTTGTGGCAGGAATCCCATAGATATTAGCTTCTGCTGTTTCTACCATTATTCCAGAAAGATCTACTTGGAAATCCTAAAGACCTATTTGGAAATCAGATCAGCTAATGGATAAAGCTCCTCTTTTTCATGGGAGCATAGTACAGTGTGATTTATATTCATGCTCTTTTCAAAGTGCATTTTTCTTAATATTAAAATATTTACAGTCTTGAAGAGTGAAGAGGAAAAAATATAGTCATGTTGGTATCTAACATAATTACACATTTAGCTCTATTCCTTTTCAACTTTTTCCCTTTAGGTTTATTAAAATGTCTGTGCTGTGCTTAGTCGCCCAGTCATGTCCAACTCTATGCAGCCTCATGGACTGTGGCCCACCAGGCTCCTCTGTCCATGGAGATTCTCCAGGCAAGAATACTGGAGTGATTTGCCATGCCCTCCTCCAGGGGATCTTCCCAGCCCAGTGATTGAACCCAGGTCTCCCACATTGCAGGCAGATTCTTTACCATTTGAGCCACCAGGGAAGCCCATTAAAATGTCTAGTGATAATAGTGATAATCATATTGTGTAAATAACAATTTTCTTAAGCTACCATGAGTATGGTTTCATATTATTAGTAGCTACATGGTAATTATAAATGCTTGCGTAATAGTACATCAAGGAGATTTTTACCTTTGTTTATTTAACCATTAAACACTTGAGTAGTTTCAAGTTTTGTTGTTATGAGTAATTCTGTGATGACTGTACTTCTTTATGAAGGCTCTTATTTGGGCAGTAATTCTAGAAGCAAATTCAATGAGTCAAAGGCAAAGAATGTCTAACGTTCGATACATGCTTATGTTGCTTGGGAAATACTGTGCTGCCTGCATGGGATGCTAGACTGATTTCACTGCATTTCCTCAGCATTGGGCATCATCTTAAAAATACACTAACAATGAATGGGAGGCAATATATCACTGATATATCAGATTTTAAATTAGGGAACATGCTTATTTTCTTAAATGAATGTTGCTTATTGTGTTGCTTTCTCTGTGGATTGTCTGATCATGCCTTTGGGGATCATCTTATTGATAACTGATATTTTTAAAAATCACGGTGATTTCTTATAATTACAGAGTTCAGTTTATATTAACTCTTTATATATGAAGGATGGTAACCTTTTGTCTATCAAATTGTCAGGAAAGGGAACATTTTCCTCTACCCATCTTGGTTGCTCTGACTGGTCTAATAGTTAAATTGACACATGGCAGATTAATAGGAGGGAAAAAAACAAATTTAATTTCGTAAGGACAGAGATCTTATAGATATTGAATCCAAGAGGTAACCAAAGCTGGCTGTTTATATATTTTTTAGACAAAGAAACAAATTTGTGAAGAACTGACAAGACAAGCTTG
This sequence comes from Neotragus pygmaeus, assembly GCA_006410875.1. NCBI lineage: Eukaryota > Metazoa > Chordata > Mammalia > Artiodactyla > Bovidae > Neotragus > Neotragus pygmaeus. The sequence goes on from SJYV01027236.1 coordinate 212,183, forward strand.
GGCTTTGGTACTAATTCATGATGAAACTAAGTAGAGTTTTTTTTATATACCTTCTATACCCCGAGTTCCCTATCTCTGGTGATAAGAATGTCTTTACCTCCTGGTACAGGTGGGCACCTTTCACCTGGGAGATTTATATCCTACTTTCAGGAAGAACAAAGGAGGGTCAGAGCGTCCTTGCATTGGCTGTCTCTTAAGTAACTTTAATTCAAAATTATATGTCTCTGTGGGATATTTTGGGGTGGCCTGCCCTAAACCCCATTGTACTTAAGGTGTTGTTTTCTGGCTTGTTTGCCTTTTTGATCTTTAAAAAATTTCATTTAATACAATGAATTGATGACTTCCTTTGTGATTAAGGGCTTCCCTTGTGGCTCAGATGGTAAAACGTCTCCCTGCAATGCAGGAGACCCCAGTTCAATCCCTGGGTCAGGAAGATCCCCTGGAGAAGGAAATGGCAACCCACTCCATTATTCCTGCCTGGAAAATTCCATGGATGGAGGAGCTTGGTGGGCTACAGACCATGGGTTTGCAGAGTTGGACACGTCTGAGCGACTTCACTTTCACTTTTGTGATTAAATGAAATATCATTATTTTTCTAAATACAGAGAATTAATAGGAGGGACCACACAGTGAACCATAATTCTCTTATATAACCTCTACTTCCAATAAAAAAGTAATACCTGCAGATGGATGGCATATTCAAAAGCAAAAGCCCCTCTCAGCCCCCTTTCTTATCTTTAAACTGTTTCTAGTTACTGCTTTCAAGGAAGATAAAACGTGTATTTGCATATATTTTAACCTGAAAGAGATCATACTGTATTCACTGTTCTGCACCTTGCTTTCAGTCACTTAAAATATATTTTGGACATGTTTCCATATGGGCAATTACAAACCTATTGTGCTTATGTGTGTTTGTGTGTGTATGTATACATAACATTCTACCAATGGATGTACTGTTAGTCCTATATTGATAGACCTTTGATTCTTTTCAGATTATTTTATAGTTTTTAAACTAAGTCCTTCCTTTCCAGAATTTTGGCAAATGCTCAATTTTATTTCCTTCAGGGTTGGTGACCCCTCTTTGTGCTCAGGACACTGTTAGATGCAATTAGAAAAAGACAAATCTCTCAGTCACATGGTGGGACTTGGGGGCTGGGGAATTATAAAAACTTAACTCTGTGATTTAAAATGAGAGTAATCTTTTTAATTGGCTTCTGTGATGCCTATTGGAATACCATTGTTTGCAATGTAATTACGCATTTACCAGCTTAATTCATCCATTATAACGTGATGTAATGTTTAGACATCGCAATAATTACAAATCTTGCATGTCTACAGATAAATATACCACTGATCAAAATAAGACAGTGGCAGCAAGAATAGTGCTGCATTGATGGGGGATGTTAATGAAAAATAATGGATAATAAACCATATCTCATTGGCTCAAAACATTGCTTCTACTTTTCTACCCCAACTACCATCTAAAGGCCAGTGCACCTAGGCCAGCAGAGCAGTTTTCATCTGTGCCCTGTAACTAGCCCCAGAGTTCCATACCGTTGTATTTTCTTGCCCTCAGCTTGGTGTGTTATTCAGAGATGTGCCTGGATATTTTATCCTGGGACTAGTAAGGGTCCAAAATTTAAGAGATTATCCAAACTGTTTGTGTATGTCATGAATAAAGAATGGGTCTAACCCAGCCCACTAAAATGTGTTTGATGTGGAAAAACAGTAAACAATTAAAATCTGGTAGAGTGGCTTATGTGTTTAAAAGCTATTTAGTTGTGCATTTTGCTTATAGCAAACAAAATCATCACCAGTCAGGTTCTTGGGGAAAAGAGATTATACACAGGGTTCACTGAAGTGTTCAGTCTTAAAAATCCTCCCTCTCACAGGAAATGTCTAAATCAGTGCAGACAGCATGGTGGGGAAAAGGAAGCTACATTTTCTTATTGAAGCGTATGTATCCACAGGGATGACCTTGGCTCACCTTAGCTGCACATCGACATGGCATAGCTGGGGTGTCTTTGATTTAGGGGGCTTATTTGATTATGAATCACTTGTTGTTCAGTCGCTCAGTTGTGTTCAACGCTTTGCAACCCCATGGACTGAAGTTTATGAATCACTTGAGGAAGAGCTAAAAAGCGAGATATGAAATTTTCTAGAACACTGTGATGCCCTCAAACAGCTCACTGGTCTCCTGAGAGCTAGGCCATTTTGTGTCCAGGTCACAGAAACAAAAAATGATATGCCAGGCCCCCATAGGAGGATGCATGTGTCCCCTCTGCTGACACCACTCACCCCCAGATGGCTAGTGACTGGCACGGCCCTGGTCGTGCCCTGCTTTAGCTTGGGGCAGGTGTTCTTTCAAATTCATTTCTTTCATTAAGCCTCTGCCACTATGTATGCCTTTTCTCCTTCTCAGGAAAAACACATGTGCTGGCCCTCTGGTTACTGTAATGTACATCCTCCCTGGCTGGTGCCTTGTTTCCATCTTTATTCCCTTGGTGTAGGGAGGAAGAGAATTCCCTAGTGTTCTGTTTGGTCATTTCAAGAATTTGCCTTTGGGGCTTTTGGGTCAGGTGTTCTGGTAGCCCCACAGAGCTTATCGAGTCTGTGTTCGCCTCTCACCCGCTACTTGAAAACTGTTGAAGCATCTGAGCTTTGTCTGTGCGATGGGGCACAGCATTAAAAGCTTGTCCAAATAGCAGGGATGGTCGCATCTTGTCGATTACCAGGGCTGTTAAATTCTCTTGTGGAGCCGGCAAGACAGGTGACAGTTTCCAGGAACTGAAAAGCTGCTGCAGACACAAGCCCCAGGTGTTCCATGAAGGCTGGACCACTCGTGTCATCCCTTTTTATGGTCCATAAATCTTCTGATTTATTGTGCCATCTGGGACTCAAGACACGTTTATTCATGGGGGGAAGTCTCCATTGAAATCAGAGCCCACTGTAAAGCAGGAGGAAGAATCTGGAATTAGAATGGTGTACATTGTTCTTTGTTAGAAAAGAATCCTGGTTCTCTGGCTGTAGACAAATATTTGCTTTTCAAGAATCTGGTGGCGTGTCGGTAGCTTTGTTCACATCCATGTGGCAAACATGCTCTCTCGCCTTCTAAGGGTGCAGGCACTCACATTGTGCTGATGATTTGATAATGCTCAGAATCTGGGTGTGTGCTACTTCAAATATCTTTCTGCTTCCTCCTCCACTGACCTAGCTAATTTCTCTAACAGAACAGATCTTTATCCCAAGGGGTCTACATAGCTTCTGCTGGAGGGTGACATTGGAAAAATGTCCCTTTAGCCACAGCTAGATAGGCATATTGCCATGCAGCTTTCTTGTGTTAAGCTATACCAGCATCAGAAAAAAAAGAGGCCTGTGTCTTTTACCTTTTAAAGCCAGTGGATTAGGGAGGAAAGAAACCCGTACCTTGGGGAAGCTACCCTGAACCTCAGTTTCTTCATCTGTGAATGAGGAAAAATAATTCTGACACTTCTAAGCATTTGCTCAGCCGCCTCAGATGTGTGAGGATTAAATGACCTCATGCACGCCAAGGGTCCAGGGTAGTTTCTATCATGTAGTGAACACTCAGTAAATGTTAACTAGTGATTCCTGTTTACAGGGAGGGGCACCGAGGCACGAGGGTTTGCAGGGGGGGGGCGGTGCTGAAGAATGTGGCCAAGTGCACCCAGTACGTGGCAGGGCCCACCTGCCAAAAACAGGCAGTTGGTTGAATGAGAAATGAAATGACATNTCTTCTTCCCTCCCTCCCTCCCTCCCTTCTTCCCTTGTCAGGTTGTCACCCACAAATATGATCTGTTCTGGGAAGAGGTCTTGCTGGAGATATAATTCTTGGAACTGTCAGGAAATAAATGGTCGTGTGGTTCAGGGGTAAAGAATCCACGTGCCAGTGCAGGAGATGCAGGTTTGATTCCTGAATTGGAAGATCCCCTGGAAGAGGAAATGGCAACCCAGCATTCTTGCCTGGAAAATCCCATGGACAGAGAAGCCTGGCAGGTTAGAGCTTACAGGGTCACAAAGAGACACGACTGAGTGCATGCACACAGAGCTACAAAACAAATAATATCATTGTCTGGAGTGAAAAGTTCTACCAGGGACAGTCAACAGGGTCAGATAATAGGAGGCACTGGGGATGACAGGGTGCCAAGGAAGAAGGCTCAGAAAGTCTCTCAGAAGAGGTGAAAAAGTAAGCTGAATCAGGAACAGTAGTAATCCTGTTCATGATCCCTTACACCAAACTCTTGGGGAAAAATAAGTTTCAGGATTAGAGTGTTGGGGATTTCAAAAGAGCAGACAGTGCATTCGACATGCTTGGCAGGGTCTGGGCAGCATCCTATAATCTTATTGCTGTTTCTGCAGAAAACATTTATTTATCACACTGAACAGGATAAGTAAACATGAATGGCCATATATCAGTTTGGATCACATTTTACTGCCAATGAATCTGCATGAAACCTACATTTTATTTTTTAACCTCTCAACACAAGGCACTGTTTTAAGTGCTCACATGCATTAATTCATTTAATCTTCATATCGGCACTCTGAGGTGGTTGTGTTTAGAGTATTGTAAAGTCAAATCAAAAAATAAATAAATTAATTAATTAAAAAATAATAATAATAATAATAAAAGAGACAGAGGCACACAAAGAGAGGTTGCTTATGATCTAACACCTGATCCAACTCCCAGGTCGGCACTAGCCAGGGCCAAGGTCCTGAAGTGGGAATAAATGCAAGTGTTTGAGGAACCTACTGGCTGGAGGTGGTGAACAGGTGGGAAGTGGGAGAGGACACAGCAGTGGGACCTGGCTGGGCCCCATTCTACGGGTTCTCTTCAGACTCCACTGCAGGGTCCAGAATCCTGAGTACAGCATCTGTTTATTTGGACCATTTCTGCTTGTTTTCTTTGGAACCAATTCATCAGTCTGCTGCACAAGGAAGAGACTGGAGGGGAGGATCATGGAAGTGGGTGGATAGATCACACCATCCCAAACCCCACATTCTAATCTCTGTGGTTCCAGCAAACCTGAGTAACATAGAGAAGACTTCACATTGAGGAAACACTAAGAAGGGAAGTGTGAATGTCTTGTTAGCTGTAAACTCACCATATTTAATTAAAAAGCAAAATCAACACAAAACTTCACTTGCCATCTACAATTTTGTTCCACATACATTTGTGAGATATTTCCTCACATAAATACTTTAATATTTCTTCTTTAACTTTACCCCACTACTGCCTTTATGCTGCTTTTTCTTTTAGATTTATTGAGCTGGGTTTTGATAACAAATTGCATGATTCCCTCACAGCTCTTGACATTCTTTCTCACTTTGTGATGATAACCAGGGTGACGAACATGCATGAGCCCTAGCCCACCAAGCCAGACTGAAAGTTTGGTTTCCCTCGGTCAGTCCACAGGCCTCAACAGAACTTGAGAATGCAACTGCTTGGAAATTTTATTTCTGGCTTCCTAGAAGGTAATTTTGATTGATACATCATTTGCTGTGTAGGATTGATATTATTAAATATCTAAGCATGTAGGAAAGATTAAGGTACTTTTATAAGCTAGCACCAAATAATATTTTTTGTCATGTCATAAATGCTTCTCCCCAAACTGACATCAACCACATGTTCACCAATGACTCTCTTCCTTCCCTTAGATCAGTGTTGTCCAATGTGATGGCCATAAGTCACACAAGGCCACCGACCACTTGAAACATGGTGAATATGAATGGAGATGTGCTGTGAGTGCAAAATACACACCAGTTTCCAAACTTTGTACCAAATCCCCCAAAAATGCAAAATATCTCATTAATAGTTTTTATACTGATTACTTGCAAACATGACAATATTTGTTATGGGCTGTTTTAAATAAATGTTATTAAAATTGGTGTTTCTTTTTACTTTTAAAATGTGGCTACAAACCAATAGAGGAAAGGAAGGAAAAGGAATCAGGGAGGGCTAGGAGGAGAGGTGGAGAAGGAAATGGCACCCCACTCCGGTACTCTTGCCTAGAAAATCCATGGACGAAGGAGCTTGGTAGGCTGCAGACCATGGGGTCGCGAAGAATCTGATAGGACTGAGCGACTTCACTTTCACTTTCCACTTTCATGCATTGGAGAAGGAAATGGCAACCCACTCCAGTGTTCTTGCCTAGAGAATCCCAGGGATAGGGGCTGCCGTCTATAAGGTCGAACAGAGTAGGACCAAAGAGACTTAGCAGCAGCAGCAACGGCAAGAGAGGAGGAGAGGAGATAGGAAGAGGAAAATAGAAAGAAAAACTAAAATGTCCCTTTTTAAAAACTAACTTTTTATTAAAACAGGAACTGTTGGGATTAATCTTCTGAATGAGGGCTTTGTTTCTGAAATTTTGAGAGACTATTCAAATCTGTTTTAGTCTATTGAATTGACTATGCTTTTATGCTGTTGTTAATGAGAATGCCAGTATACTCTAACTCTAATGTACTTTAATAGTTTGAGTAGTCAAAAAAATAAATAAAAAGAAACAAAGAAAAGGAATCCTAAGAAAAATGTGTGAATGTGCACATTTTTACTTAGATATTAAAAAATCTTTGTTGAAAACTAATTTTTTATAATACCATTATCTATTTTATCTTGCCTGTTCTGATTCTAGGTTTCCAGGGCTCAATGATATTTCAAGTTCCAAGAGGTCTCGTCTTCATCATTTTACCTTTGAGAGAAAGCAGCAGCTGTGTGCATCCTTTGAGCTCTCCTCCCCACTCCTTGTAGAATCTTCCCCACCACATCTCATTCAGTAGGAGACTTTCCTCTTCCCTGACATTATAGGGATGGCTAGGAGGCCTGGAGAAGGAAATGGCAACCCACTCCAGTATTCTTGCCTGGAGAATCCCAGGGATGGGGGAGCCTGGTGGGCTGCCATCTATGGGGTCGCACAGAGTCGGACACGACTGAGGCAACTTAGCAACAGCAGCAGCAGGAAGCCTGCTCAGCTACACTCAGGGCTTTTCCAACTTGTATCTTAAATGGATCAGGCAAGATGCCCCATTTCCCATCACCCCCCCCCCCGACTCCCCACCTTAGCTGGGGCATGGTTCACTTAAAAATAAGAAGAAAGAGGGAGAATTAATTATTTTCTTCTTGCAATGACTTGTAAATACATTTAAAAATGAAGAAAACACTAGGTTTTTCTCCCTGGAATGTCTGCTTCTGAATTATCGTGAAAGACAATACTTATTTTCATAACATGCTAAATGTTATACTATGTCTAGAGTTATATAATACCTGAAGCAACTGGCAAGTCTGGCCTTGAAGTACAAAATGAAGCAGGGCAAAGGCTAACAGAGTTTTGTCAGGAGAACACACTGGCCATAGCCAACATCCTTTTCCAACAACACAAGAGACGACTCTACACATGGACATCACCAAATGGTAAATACCAAAATCAAATTGATTGCATTCTTTGCAGCTGAAGATGGAGAAGCTCTATACAGTCAGCAAAAGCAAGACCTGGAGCTGACTGTGGCTCAGATCATTAGCTGCTTATTGCAAAATTGAAGCTCAAATTGAAGAAAGTAGGGTAAACCACTAGCCATTCAGGTATGTCCTAAATCAAATCCCTTATACAGTGGAGGTGACAAATAGATTTAAGGGATTATGCCTTGTAGACAGAGTGCCTGAAGAACTATGAAGAGAGATTCATGATATTGTACAAGAAGCAGTGACCAAAACCACCCCAATGAAAAATAAATGCAAGTAAGGCAAAACGATTGAGGAGGCCTTACAAATAGCTGGAAAAAAAAAAAAAAGACATGAAAAGCAAGAGAGAAAGAGGAAGATATACCCAACTGAATTCAGAGTTCCAGAGAATAGCAAGGAGAGATAAGAAGGCCTTCTTAAATGAACAATGCAAAGAAATAGAGGAAAACAGTAGAATGGGAAAAACTAGAGATCTCTTCAAGAAAATTGAAGATACCAAGGGACTATTTCATGCAAGGATGGGCACAATAAAGGACAGAAAGAGTAATGATCTAACAGAAGCAGAAGAGATTTAAAAGAGGTGGCAGGAATACATAGAAGAACTATACAAAAAAAGGTATTAATGATCCAGATAATCATGATGGTGTGGTCACCCACCTAGAGCCTGACGTCCTAGAGTCTGAAGTCAAGTGAGCCTTAGGAAGTGTTACTACAAGCAAGGATAGTGGAGGTGATGAAATTCTAGCTTAGCTATTTCAAATCCTAAAAGATGATGCTGTTAAAGTGTTGCACTCAATATGCCAGCAAATTTGGAAAACTCAGCAGTGGCCATAGGATTGCAAAAGTCAGTTCCATTCCAATTCCAAAGAAGGACAGTCCCAGAGAGTGTACAAACTGCCATATGATTGTACTCATTTCTCATGCTAGTAACATTATGTTCAAAATCCTTCAAGCTAGGCTTCAGCAATACGTGAACTGAGGACTTCCAGCTGTACAAGTTTGACTTAGAAAAGGTAGTGGAATCAGAGATCAAATTGCTAACATCTGCTGGATCATAGAAAAAGCAAGGGAATTTCATAAATCATCTACTTCTGCTTCATTGACTGGGCTAAAGCCTTTGACTGTGTGGATCACAACAAACGAAAATTCTGAAAGAGATGGGAATACCAGACCACCTTACCTGCCTCCTGAGAAATCTGTATGCGGGTCAAGAAACAACAGTTAGAACTGGACATGAAATGATGGACTGGTTCAAAATTAGGAAAGGAGTATGTCAAGGCTATATATTGTTACCCTGTTTATTTAACTTCCATGCAGAGTCAGGGAAGGAAGGGAAGGGAAGGGAAAGTCACTCAGTCATGTCCGACTCTTTGCGACCCCATGGACTGTAGCCTACCAGGCTTCTCAGTCCATGGGATTTTCCAGGCAAGAGTACTGGAGTGGGTTGCCATTTCCTTCTCCAGGGGATCTTCCTGACCCAGGGATCGAACCTGGGTCTCCCGCATTGTAGGCAGACGCTTTACCCACTGAGCCACCAGGGAAGCCCTCCATGCAGAGTACATCATGAGAAATGCCAGGCTGTATGAAGCACAAGCTGGTATCAAGATTTCCAGGAGAAATATCAATAACCTCATATATGCAGATGACACCTCCCTCATGGCAGAAAGTGAAGAGGAACCAAAAAGCCTCTTCATGAATGTGAAAGACAAGAGTGAAAAAATTGGCTTAAATCTCAGCCTTCAAAAAATGAAGATCATGGCATCCAGTCCCATCATTTCATGGTAAGTAGATGGGGAAAAAGTGGAAGCAGTGAGATTTTCTTTTCTTGGGCTCCAAAATCATTGTGAATGGATATTGCAGCCATGAAATTAAAAGATACTTGCTCTTTCGAAGGAGAGCTATGACAAATCTAGACAGTGGATTAAAAAGCAAAGACATCAGTTTGCCAACAAAGATTCATATAGCCTAAGCTACGGTTTTTCCAGTAGTCACATATGGATGTGAGAGGTGGGTCACAAAGAAATTTGAATGCCGAGGACCTGATGCCTTCGAATTGTGGTACTGGAGAATAGTCTTGAGAGTCCCTTAGACTTCAAAGAGATCAATCCAGTCAATCCTAATGAAAATCATCCTTGAATATTCATTGGAAAGACTGATGCTGAAGCTGCAGCTCCAATACTTTGGCTGCCTAATGGGAAGAGCTGATCCACTGAAAAAGACCATGATGCTGGGAAAGGAGAAGGGGCAGCAGAGGATGAGATGGTTAGATAGCATTATCAACTCAATGGGCACAGATCTGAGCAAACTCTGGGAGATAGTGAAGGACAGAGAAGCCTGATGTGCTACAGTCCATGGGGCCACAAAGAGTCAGACATGACTTAGCAACTGAAGAACAACAACAGCAACAAATGCTTTAAATGACTTTCTTATAAGCTATGCAAAATGTCCTAAAGTTTATTGCTTTTACTTTCCAACTCAGGAGAGTACTTGAAAAGTCAAGGCTTAGGATTTTAAATGATCATCAAGTGCTAGTAACACTAAGCCACAAATATGACTTAATAGTCTCTGCTCTTCTGTTTCATACACTGATTGTCTAGAATACAAACCACAAAATTGGCCCAGCCTTAGTCTTCCAAAGGATATGATGAGTGCCATGCATTTTCTGAGTAAGAAACCCCTTGGTGAGTCCTCAGAGCATGAACATTAAATATCCCATCAATCTTTTACTAAGTCCAAGGACACGGCCAAGCCTCACATAATAAATTGCTCGTACTTGGCATCGAAATAGACAAGTGGAGAGTATTTTAGGAATATGAGAAGACATTCCTTTCATTCTCATGGAGCCCAGAGCAGCAGAGCTCAGCTGCCTTCCCTGCCAGGTGGGTTTCTGTGCCCCAAGGCCTGCCTTCCCACCCACATGGGGAAGGGAATCACTGCCTGCCGAAGCTGAGATGCTGATGCAGTGTGTGTCCATAGGGAGAAAGGAAGGGGGGTGGGGGGAGTTTGAGAGAAAACAGAGCTATCTCCTTTAAGTAGTTAAAACTATGGTATCTAGCTTCCGTGCATGCTCTCTGGAGCCTGGTCCAACATAGAAAACACATCACTACAGACAATGTCTGTGTCCCACTAAGATTCATATGTTGAAACCCAATCCTCAATGTGGTAATATTTGGAAGGGGGGCCTTTGGGAGGTAATGAGGTCATGACGGTGGAGCCCTTGGGATGGGATGAGTGCCCTTATAAAGAGACCCCCCAGAGAGACCCCTCAAGCCCGCTAGCGTGTGAGGACACACTACAGAGACACTTCTGTGAACAAGGCTCACCAGAATCGACCATGTTGGTACCCTGATCTTGGACTTCCCAGACTCTAGAACTGTGTAAAGTAGACTTCTGTGGCCTATAAGCCACCTAGTCTGTGTTATTCTGTGATAGCAGCCCAAGGGATGAAGACATATATTAAATATTGCACAAATTATGTCTCATACATAGATGTGCACTATTGCTTGGACCTGTCTTGGGTAAAGAAGTGAATGTTGAGAAGGGAAGGCCTGATGGCCAGGTCATTTTCTATTCACAGCAAAGACTGTTGGGCACCTCCCCACCTTCTACCTTCACAGAGCCTACTAGTGCCTGGAAGATAACCTGCCACTACCTCCTCCTCAGATACAGTTACATACAACCATCTACTGTGGAAGCAAGTGTGGAAGCAACATACGTGAGTCCAAGTGAAGACAGGGAGTTTCTGAGACATCTTTTCAGATTATGTTTTCTGATTTCCAAAACTCGGATTAAAAAAAAATTCATTAATCAGGGCTGTGTGTATAAGTATATACATAGAGAGGGAGAGAGAGAGAGAGAGATGTTTATTTTATTTAAGAATTAACTCATGATTGTGGAGGCAGGTTAGGTCCACAATCTGCAAGGTAGGCCAGTAGGCTGGAAACCCAGGAAAGAGGTGATGTTGGAGGTCAAGTCCAAAGGCCTTGGCAGCATTTCCTCTTCCTGGGGAAGGTCTGTTTTGCTGTCCTGTGGTTTTCAACTGATTGGAGGAAGCCCACCCACATTATAGAGGGTACTTTATTCAAAGTCTACTGATTTAAATGTTAATCTCATCTGAAAATACTTTCACAGAAACCTCCAGAAAAATGTTTGACCAAACATCTAAGTACCATGGCCTAGCCAAGTTGACACATAAAATTAGCCATTACAAATAACCAAATGGAAACACTAATGAGTGAGAAAATGTAAGAAAGCAGAAGCCCCACCTCCCACCCCCCACTGACATACATAGTCCATCAGTACTGGAAGCTGTGTGGGACTGGTCGGGGGTTTATTTTTCTCCTCACCACCCGCCAGCAAGGAGCACCACTCTTCTGTGATCGCAAAGACAGCTCTCTGGTTTTGTGTGTCTGAGACTCTGCCCAAGCTGGATCTCTGGGTAGGAAATAAATCGAAATTCCACCCTCAACTCACATAAGAGCTAAAATAGTTAACTGAATATATATTAATAATTACGGTCCATCCCATTCAAGGGAGAAATCTAGGAGGGAAACAGACCTCTACAGCTTCAGAAGAAACCCTTGCCAATTGTCTTTACAAACCAACACAGATTGGTGGTATGTGTGCACATGTGCGTGTCTGTACCTAATATATTTCTGCCATATTATGAATTTAATATATATACATAGCCATTTGCTTCATTACTTCATTACGTATTATATTACATACAAGGCCTTTAAAGAAAATCAATAATTGTAAAAGTGTAAATCATATTATTGTTTGCAATTATTTACTCCCCATTTTTGTAACTGGGTTGTGTTTCACTATTCATTGAGAGAAAGAAAGAGACTTAGTAATATTATGTATCTAGTTCTGGCTACTATAACAAAATGCCACAGACAGGTGGCTTTAGAACAACAATGTATTTCTCACAGTGCTGGAGTCTGGAAGTCTGAGGTCAGGTGCCCATGTGGTCAGGGTCTGGGGAGGGCCCTTTTCCAGGTACAGACTGCTCCCTCCTTCCTGTATCCTCAGTAAGGGAGCTCTCTGGTCCTTTCACTGTCTCCTAAGACCACAAATCCCATTCATGAGGGCTCCACCCTCATGACCCAATTACCTCCCAAAGGCCTCATCTCTTATTACCATCATGGTAGGGATTAGATTTCAACATAAGGATTGGGGGATGAGGAAACAATGTTCATTCTTTACATACATTCTGTGGGAAAAGCATACTTCCCATTCTATCCACATTGCATTTATCCTTGCGAGTTGCTTTAGCAATGACACATAAGCAAATAAGGTGGACCCCGTATCCAAGTAAAACTTTTAAGGGCCCTAAGGAAATGGAAACCCACTCCAGTATTCTTGCCTGGAGAATCTCATGGACAGAGGAGCCTGGTGGGCTACAGTCCACAGGGTCGCAAAGAGTTGGACACGTCTTCACTTTCACTTTCGTACATTTCTATCAGCCCTCTTGCTCTTTTCATTCTGCCTCAGGAAAGGCATGGCCCATACTACGTGCCTTCTTTCAGCCTCTTGGAATATAAAGACATGCAGAGAAGGAGTGGAAACGGCCTTGACCTTCATCCAACATAACAGATAAACAAGAAATAAACTTTTGTTTCTATAAGTCACTGAGATTTGTGGGATTATTTACTACCACAGGACAACTAACAAATAAAAGGAACATAATTAACAAACCAAATAAGGAGATCCAGAAGGAATATTAGCAACCTCAGTGTATTTTGATATGATATTGCATCTATAATCAAGATTAGACTATGATTTAAAAAAATGAGTAATCAAAGCTTTTAACACAAGTAAATAAAATTAAAATTTTATCTGAAATAAATGTAACTGGTGGGCTATATAATAAAATTGGTGTAGTGAAGACTGACTAGGTGATTTAGAACAGGCTTAACAACTCTATTGTTCTTACTGGTCACCTGCTGCTGCTGCTGCTGCTGCTAAGTCGCTTCAGTTGTGTCCTACTCTGTGCAAGCCCATAGATGGCAGCTCACCAGGCTCCCCCGTCCCTGGGATTCTCCAGGCAAACACACTGGAGTGGGTTGCCATTTCCTTCTCCAATTCGTGAAAGTGAAATTGCTTGGTCATGTCCGACTCTTAGTGACTCCATGGACTGCAGCCCCCCAGGCTCCTCCATCCATGGGATTTTCCAGGCAAGAGTACTGGAGTGGGACTGGTCACCTAGGGATTTTGTTAAAAGGCAGATTTTAATTTAATAGTTTACAGATGTAGCCTTAGAAATTGCATTTCTAATGAATCCTCAGGTGATTTTCATGCTGTTGGTCCTTGGACTTGGAATTGAAGAATTACTGTTTTAAATCCTTGCTACTCAAAGTACAGCCCAGAGACCAGAAGCTTCATCAATAAGCAGCTTTTTAGAAATACCATGCTGATCTTCAGATACCCTTTGAGTTGCAAGGATATAGAAGAGTATTTTTCAAATTGTGGTTCCCATATCAGTAGCTCAGAGTCACCTAGGGATTTGTGAGAAATGCAATTTCTTATCCCCCCATCCCACCCCAGTTCTACAACTACTAAATCAGAAAATCTGGGGATGGAGTCCATCAACTTATTATTAATAAGCACCCCAGGTCATTCTGATACACATAGAAGTTTGTATGCGTGTGCTCAGTCGTGTCTGACTCTTTTTGACCCCATAGATTGTAGCCCACCAGACTCCTCTGTTCATAGGATTTTCTAGACAAGAATACTGGAGTGGGTTGTTGTGCTCTCTTCCAGGGGATCTTCCTGTCCTAGGGATCAAACCCAAATCTCCTGCAAAGTCAGGCAGACTGTTTATCATTGAGGCACCTGGGAAGCTAAAAGTCTGAGAACCATTAATTTAGAAAGAGTGACAATGTCTCTATAGTACATATAACAAAAGAGAAATTGAAAATAAATTGTGCAAGAAAAGGTAAAATAATAGATGTTAGACTGTAAAATCATAGAAGATAAGAGCAGATACAGTGAAGGTGAGAAGAGAGTAGTTTTCATATCAAAAGACACGTTAAATGCTGAGCAGAATAAATAAAGATGACCTATATCCAGACACCAGCCTGTAAATGTGTAAATACTAAAAATCATCCATGTAGAAAACATTTTTGCTCAATTAATCCCAGGAAATTCACTTATTCTTTTAATTTACAAAGTCTATAATTGATGCTGGTACTTCTCATCTTCTGCTCAAGGTGAGCAATATGGAATTAAAGTAAGCAAGCAGAGATTAAATTCTCTCCAATTCCCTCCCACCTACACTTCAAATTACTTTTAAACTTATCTTGGCAAATTACTTCGTGTTTTCTTATTTATTGAGTAACACTGGATTGAAACAGGCATGATTTCAAATAAAAGTTATAGCTGATATTTTTTTCTTGATGAATCAAAAATACTTAAATGATATTTGAGATTTGTTATATTTTAAATGTATCAGCCACATTTTTTTTTAATGGAAGTGATTTTAATCACCAGTTGTTAGAAAGCAGCCAATTTAGCTATAAGCTGTTTAGCAGTTCTGATTGTAGTAACGTAAATATTAAATTACAATTTAGTTCATATTAAGCACATGTCCAAGAAAAGAAAAATGTTACAATATTCTACACAATAATTTAGTCTCTGAAGGATTTTGATTTGACAAATCAAAGAAAGTGAACATATGGTTTATTTGTAGAGGGAAGAAGTTACAAATATCAGAGGAACATCCTTGACTTTTTGCAGTTTAGCTATTAACTCTCTGCTGAGTCCTTCTGAGGAGCCTGCCAGGCTCTGGGGAGGCAAGAGAGAAGGAAGCCCCTGGCTTTGTCCTCACAGAGCTGACTTTCTACTGAAGGCAGGTAGGAAACAAGCAGAGATGAAATCATTACAGATGATGACACATGCTTCAAAGGAAAGAGAAAGGTTCTGGGGGAGAGGAAAAAAAAGGAGACACACTTACAAACGATGGCTAGGGACCCTTATGAAGGTCAAGACTCTCAAAATAATAAGCAACTATCCACGCAGAATGGAGGCGTAGGCGGTCCTGGCAGAGGGAAGAACAGTATAAAATTCCCAAGAAAGAGAAGAGTTTTGTGTCCTAGGAATGCAAGGGGGAGGTACAGGATGAGGTTAGAAAAATATGCAGAGATCAGATATGTTCAGGCCCATTGAATATGGTAGAGAGCAATTGAAAGTCATGGAGATTTTAAGCAGAAAGAAACACCAAAAAATAAATAAATAAAAAATAACACATTGACAAGGATGTGGAGAAACCGGAACTCACATGCATTGCTGGTGCAGCTGTTGTGAAAAACAGCATGGTAGTATCTCAAAAAATTAAGATCAGAATTATCATATGACCCAGCAAAAACACTTCTGGACATCCACTCAAAATAATTCAAAGCAGGGTCTCAGTTATTTTTACACCAATATTCACAGCAGTATTATTCATAATAGCCAAACAGTGGAAACTGAAATGTCCATTAACCAATGAATGGATAAATAAAATGTGGTATATATTAAATACATACAATGGAATATTGTTTGGCCTTAAAAAGGGAGGAAATTCCACATAATACAATGTGGATGAAACAAAGTCATTTACGCTGTGTGCATGAGTGCTAGAACTGCAGGCCATCAGTCTCCTCTGTCCATGGGATTCTCCAGGCAAGAGTACTAGATGGATTGTTATGCCCTCCTCCAGGGGATCTTTCCTACCAAGGGATTGAACCTGCATCTCCGGCACTGGCAGGCAGATTCTTTACCACTGAGCCACTTGTGAAGCTGAAGTCATTATGCTAAATGGAATTAAATGCACACAAAATGACAGGTGTTGTATAGTTCCACTTAAGAGAGGGATCTAGAATAGTCAGATTCATAGAAGTAGAGAGTAGAATCATGGTTACCAGAGGATGGAGGCAGGAGGGGGTGTTAGTGTTTAATGGGAGTAGAGTTGCTGTTTGGGAAGATGAAACATTTCTGGAGATGGATGGTGGTGATGATTGCAGAACAACTGGAATGTACTTGATGCCATTGAATTGTATACTTGAAAAGAGCTGAAATGATAACATTTATGTTATCTGTGTGTATGTCTGTGCTTAGTCACTCAGACTTGACCAACTCTTTGTGACCCCATGGACTGGAGGCTGCCAGGCTCAGTCCATGGGGATTCTCCAGGCAAGAATACTGGAATGGGTTGCCATTTCTTTCTCCAGGGGATCTTCCTAAACCAGGAATCGAACTGGGATCTTCTGCATTGCAGGCATATTCTTTACCATCTGAGCCACCAAGCAAGCCCTTATGTTTCCTATATTTTACCACAGGTTTTTAAATTGCTGGAGACCTTAAAATACCTATCACTCTGGCTGAGGTATGAAAAATATATTGGAGGGGAACAATGGAAATGGAAAGACCAGTTGGAAGACTGTAGTAGCAGCTGTTGGCATGAAAGAAAATGGTGGCTTGAAACAGCGAGGGCATGTGCTCCCTTCCAACTGGTAAGGCTATTTAATAATGGATTTTGTAATAATAACATGGGCTTCCCTCACAGCTCAGATGGTAAAGAATCTGATTGCAATGCAGGAGATCCAAGTTTGATGCCTGGATTGGGAAGATCTCCTGGAGAAGGAAATGGCAACCCACTCCAGTATTCTCACCTAGAGAATTCCATGGGGAGAGGAGCCTGGTGGGCGATAGTCTGTGAGGTCAAAAAGAGTAGGACATGACTGAACAACTAACACTCACTCACTTGTAACAATAATTTGAAACAAACATCTTCTATTTCCACTACCACAAGTAGATTGAGCAAGGGACTTAGGTCCCTGTACCAGCTGGTTCCACTTGGAGTAAATTTAATTTTTTTAAAAAGCACAAATGCTTCTCAATGTTGTGGATATGGGATGGATAGGGGTACATGCACCAAGCACTTTGCAGAGAAGAGGCAGAGTGCATGAGTTCATGCATGCAAAGTCAGTTCAGTCATGTCAAGTTAATTCTTTCTTTGCGACCCCATGGACCATAGCCCACCAGGCTCCTCTGTCCATGGAACCACACTCCAAACAGTGGGAAAATCCTCATGTAAGTCCATGTGACTATTTGCTCAGATTTCCACCTATATTTTGATACAAATAATACTTTAACATCACAAATGTACTGGGTAAAAACAGAGGAACTATCAATTTTAAACTTTATATGACAGACATTAGAATATTTCTTAAGACTTGTTTTTTTTTTTTTCTTTTACTTCAGTAAATGATAATGCTAACAGATCTGTGTGAATTTTATCCAATGAATGGATAGACCTGTTATTCAACCTGCATGTCATATACATACAGGAAAAAAAAATAAGTTGTGACCATTTTAAATATCATTTGTGCAAGATGTCCTTTCTCTGTGTTGAACATTTGGAAATATGCTAATCTCTTTCCAGATATATTTCTTGTTTAATGTCAGGTTAAGTTCCTTTGATTTCTGCAGTAGGAACTGTTCCTGGACGTCTTGTAAAGATGTGAAAGCAGCTTGCATACAGACCTTCAGGTCTCTATTTCACAGTGACACATGACAAATAACCTAAAAAGATTATGCTTGGCAGACTGAGGCCAAAGTATGAAATGACTGTTTTTTTTCTGATAGTAAGTGCATTATTTGAATATCCTTATGATCTGAATAGGAGTGATTTCTTTGTTCTGAAAGAATACTTGACTTAGAAAAACTTTTTAGTCTTTACTTTGGCTTTTCTCTCCTCCCTTTACAACTTGTGAAAACTTGTAACTGCATTTTATGTGGTGAAAAATTTCAGAACGTATTATTTAATTCTGTTCTGAAAGGAACATTATAAAACAATTCCCACTGGCGCAGGAACAAATAGCTTCCATTTGTGAAACAATGCCCTTCTGGTTTTTAGCCCTCTGACTTCCTGAAAATTATTCCCAAGGAAACATCATCGTAGCTGCAGCATTCTGTTTGTTTGGATTGAATTGCTACTTCCTAATGAATGAATGTTAAGAAATTTTTACATCTTGCTCAGCAGCCAAAGTTCTGCAAACGATCCACGGAACAGCAGCAGAAAATGAGAAGACAGAGGGAAAAGACTCTACAAATCCCTGAAGGACCACTGTGTAACCTTGGACCACGCATGGGGAAAATCTTGCTTGTAATTGGAAGCATACACACACTTAATGCTTTTGCCAGCTGGGAAACTGAAGCTTTTCAACTATGAATAGAAAAATGTGCTAGATAACTTTTCATTGGAGGTGTTTTAAAAACCAAGATTTTCACATGGCTACTCCAGCACAGCAAGTAGCTTACTCATTCAATTAATATTTTCTAAAAGCTCTAAAATGAAATAAATCATATATTGTTGTGAAGTCTGCTTATTTGTTTGCAAGGGAATAGCAGTATACTTCATTGTAATCTTCTGCAACATGAAAACCAAAAGTGATTTTTTTTTAACTTGGGTTTTCAAATTAGACCATATCACAATTTTCAACTGCATTGACCTGACCCAATAAATATATTCCACCCTTACTATGAGTTATGGTAGTCTCTCTTTAAAGAGTTCATACTCAAGTAACTATGTTCTCAATGAATCAAAAGCAAAAGGTACTTTAGTCTTAAATATGAGTATTTGAAAACTTATTTTAAAACTGCCTGTATAGAATTTTATATTTGGAGGGTTAGAAATGATTTCCTATTAATTTAAAAACCACTAAATTGCTGTTTTAATTTTCTGTAAAAATGTAATGTGAAAATCACAGACTCTACAATTCCCTTTAGAGAGTTAAAGGAAAGCTGTTGAAGACATTGCATTCTAAGAAACTGTTTTGCATTTTGGCAACAATGTCATATTTAATAACTAAAGCTAACTGTGTCAAAGCACAAATTAAACAGCCATCTGAATGTCCAGACTTGTCTTTTAGACAAGTTTTCCAGTTTTCCAAGTTTTCTTCATAGATTTTCCAATGAAGGAAAAATAAGAATTGCTTCTGGCTCTTATTAAAGTCATGTAAATATTGTTCTACAGTGTGTCTCCAACTTTTATGTGCCCATGAATAGGCACATAATAGAGATCAAAATATAGTTACGAGTGGATTCGGTTTGGCATAGAGACTGAGAATATGTATTGGTAACAACCTCCCAGGGCATATTGTCAACCATGGGTTATTAAATGTTCTGCTTTACTCACTGTCAAAGATATTCACATCAATCATTAAGTACACAAGGCAGGTTTCTAACCAGTATATAAATATTGTATGATCCCATTTAGGGTGGGAGAAGGGGCAGGGAGGCATTTCTGTGTGCCAAGAAGTGGGGAGGGGGAATCCTGCTTTAAGAAAATAGCTGGTGAGAACTGGTTCTGCCTCCCAAAGAAGTGGCACATCTCTAACCAGCCTAAAATACCCACTGTTTGGAAAAGATGTCTGAATAGGCTTGAGGGTATAAGAATGAGACCTTTCATAAAAGGGTCTGGAAAGAACCATCAAAACATACGGAACACTGATTTGCTCCCTATAAGGAAAGCCCTGGATGTGGGGCAGCTGGAAGACTGTGCAGAGATGCATGGGTTGAGAGAGAGACTGAACCGGTCAGCAGTGCGGCCCACTCTTACCCACTCAGGTAGGGGAGCATATTCAGGCTGAAGTAGCGAAAGAATTTTTGAAAATGGAGATGTGTTAAGCATGTGCTCTTCTGTGAGGCTTTCCAGTTCTCCCCACAGGCCCCCAGGAAGGAGAACTCTAGAATCAAGCATAAGAGGCTATGTTCCATATTTGAGTCTACACAAGAGACTAGACACCAGGGAGATGAAGAGAACAGCAGAAGCTGGAAATTGAAACAAGATGTAGGCAGGAGGACCTTTTACCAATCCATGAATCCCTGGAGAGACTGAGAAGGATATTAAGTTTTGCGATGTGAAAGAGTAGTCCTAGTGTGAATTATATGTGAAATTTATGGGACAGAACAACTTTCACCAATCACAGGACTTGGTACCATCTTGGGCTTCCCAGGTGGCTCAGACAGTAAAGAATCTGCCTGCAATTCAGCAAACCTGGGTGTGATCCTGGGTCAGGAAGATCCCCTGGAGGAGGGCATGGCAACCCACTCCAGTATTCTTGCCTGGAGAATCCCCACAGAGAGAGCAGCCTGCCGGGTGACAGTTCATGAGGTTGCAAAGAGTCAGACACAGCTGGGCAACTAAGCACAGCACACACAAGCACCTTATATGCTATGTAGATGAAGGAACGGTCTGGAGAAAAACACACCAAAATGTTAACTATATTTATCTTTTAGCAGTGGGATTGTAAGGTTTTTGTTTTTGTTTTGCTTATCTACATTTTCTAAATTAAAAAATTAAAATATATCACTTCAGAATTGAAAAAAGTAATTTTTTAATTCCACCTACACACACAGGCATGCAAATTGATGCCACATTCCAGTAGAAGTGGTACTTCAGATGAGATCTACAGAACAAGTAAGAGTTGGGCATTGGAACTGGGGTGGAGGAGGGATGCTCTCCAGGTGCCAAGGATGTGGGACAGGGCAGAGACTGCTGCAGTGGCTGAGCCCAGGGACGGTGTGGCCAGAGCAGATGATTAGGCTGAGACCAGACCAATAGTCATGAGACAGAGCACACTGAGTCCTGGAGGTGGGAGAAAGCAGCATTGTTTTATTCCAGGTACAGTGATAAGTCATAAAAGGCTTTAAGCAGGCAGTGACATGATCTGATTTATAGTTTTAAAATATCTGAGTAGGAGAATGGATGAGGTTGAGAGAGGTGAGAAGAGTGAAGCCAGAGTAAGTTCTGAGCCCTTTGCAGCTCCCAGGTAACTGAAGTAGTGGCTTCGACTGCAGAAATGGGGTGAGAATTGACAAGTCTCAGAGATAGATGGGCTGGGGAGCAAAGAACAACAAGGTCTCTAGAGTTTGGAGCTTGGGCAATTAAATGGCAGTGCCATTTTCTGAGACAGAGACTGGGAAGAAATGAGTTTTGAATGGAAAAGCAAGAGTCTAGTTTTAGAAATGTTAACTTTAAAGTGCCTATCAAATTTCCCAGGAAAGATGGTAGCAGAAGATTCAATGAATCACGGGTAAAATGGGAGTCACTGGAACTGAGGTAGGGAGAACATATATTCTGTCATTCAAACTGGGATACTTTTGAGAGTTAAAGGAGATATTATTAGAAATTTTGCTAAGAAGTAGGCATAAACAGCCACCCCCCGCCATGGGAGAGTACAGAGTGAGGAGAGGAAGAGACAGAGAACTAGCCTCTGATGAATTACAATATTTATCCTGAGTAGTAGATGGAGAAGAAAGAACCAAATACCAAATGATAGCTGGAAAGAGGAAATCCAGGGAAATGTTGTGACATGGAAGGTAAAAGAAGAAAGTATCTTAAGGACAGAATGCTCAACAGAATCAAATATGTTAACAGCTCTAATAAGACTGTGGGGAAATACTCCTTGGATTTTGCAACGTGAAAGTCATTGATAATTTTAGTAAAAGCAGTTTGGATGGAGTAGTGGGTTCAGAAGCCAGAAGAGATTGTGCTGAAGAGGGAGTAAACATTGAGGAAGTAGAAAGAATGTATATATAACTATGAGTCTTGACTGGAAAGGCAAACACAGAAATATAACAGCAATTGCAAGAAAATGTGGAATACGGTTAGGGACAGATGAATTTAGCATCAAAGNGAAGAAGAAGTGGCTTAGGAAAGTGGCACGCACAGTGAACGGGCAGTTGCAGGGCTGCAGTAAATGCTGGGATAAAGAGATCTCCAGGGGCCAGGAGGGGCTTGAGGATGGGAGGGGTCTTGTGGGAAGGGTTGGATGGGTGGAAGCAGGTCTCTAGCTGAGTGGAGGTGATGCCTGGGGACTTTCTGCAAACCACCAGGTCCATTGAAGTGCAGTGGAGTCAGAATGGGGAAGAGGAGTCAGCTCTTCTGCTTATCAGTGTACTTACCATGTCGATATTTTTTAGCCTGTCTACCTGATTAGCTAAACTTCTTGGCAGAATTCTTGGCAGCTTGATAGAAAGCTGAAATATTTTGATTTGATTTGATGATTTTTTTCCCCCACTAGGATGAGAAGGACCTATTGAAAGGTCAAATGGGTGAAGTGTCAATTTAGTTTTTGTAAGACCACTCAGGGCAGCAGCATGGAAGATGGACTTGAACGGAGTGGGAATAGAGTCAGGGGATCACTCTTGAGGTCATTCAGACTCTGTGTTATGTGATACAGGCTCTCAGGCAGGTCTCTGGGAATGAAGGAAACGGGCCAGGACGTTAAGGAGGGCTTCTCTGCTTGGCTGGGAGATCTTAAGCAAGCTAAGTAGCTCTCTGGGCCTCACTTTTACAGTCTATGAGGAGGAAAGTGCGTCTCTTTGATCTGGTTGTATTGGGTGGGGTGGATTTTAACTGTAATGAGAAGAAAACTGGGGCGTTCATTTTTAAAAGAGAAACCAGAAGCTATTTGAGACAATTAATTTCAACAGAACTGATATGTGAACGCTGCCTGCTGGCTTAATTGGTTTATGAGGGCTGTCTAGTCACCCTCCTGTGATGGATACCAAGTGAATTCTAGTAGATTTGTAGTCTTCGGTTTGTAAGTAATGTCATTTGCAGAAGAATAAAGTTCCCCGTTTGTTCCTCAACTTGGAAGGATCCTGTAAGAATCAGCGACTTTATAAATATCCAGCAACCTTTCACCACTTTAAAATATTGAAACGATAAACGATGCTGATGACGCTGGGTTTGCATCATGAATTATGGATGTGGCGTGCCCTGGAGATCTTTATGGCTGTGCATAACGAATCTTCTTTGTTCTAGCTTATTTTCAGTGGGGTTGCTTGTAAAAGAAGGGGTCAAAGCAAATCCGTTGAAGAGATCTGTTTGCTGGGGATGATTTTTTTTTTTTTTTTTTTTTTGCCATCCTATTNTGCCCTGGAGATCTTTATGGCTGTGCATAACGAATCTTCTTTGTTCTAGCTTATTTTCAGTGGGGTTGCTTGTAAAAGAAGGGGTCAAAGCAAATCCGTTGAAGAGATCTGTTTGCTGGGGATGATTTTTTTTTTTTTTTTTTTTGCCATCCTATTCTGTTAGTTGCTTTTGTTAGAGCTTTGTTTTTTCATTATCAAATTGGTCCACAGTAGGGTGGGATTTGGGGACAGTGGCAGAGGACCCCCTGTGGAGTTAACAGCTGTGGGTCAGGCTAATGACCCAGCAGGGGGCTGGCACACTCCTTGCTGGTCTCTCTGTCTCTAAAGCAATTCTCTCCCTGCTCCTTCTTTCTCTGAGCTGCAGCTTCTTTCAGTTCTTCAAGGCAACGAGCCCCACGAAGATCTTTATGCTCTGTGTAGAAGTGGGTTAGGCCTTAACTACTTTTCAACCTAACAATAATTAAACAGAATAAACTGGAATAAATTATTAACATGCTCATAATCTTTTCTCCCAGTTAATTTTCTCTAGACTCTCAGTGCAATCAGAGAGGATTAAAAAAACGGAACACAGCAGGGAATTCATTTGTATCCTTTCCCCATCTCCTCCCCTCCTCTGGCAAAGATTCTTTTAGGATCTGAGTACGCTATCAGAGGTACTGTTTACATTTCATACATGGAGGAATGATGACTGTAAGTGGAAGCTGGTGGTCACATTAGCCCTTTTAGTCACTCATAACTTCTTTCTATAGTAAACGTACTATCTACTTTATGAAAGTGGAGTCTCCCAGACCCAGGTGTCAGGCCTGGCTCATCTAGAATCAATTAGAAAGGGTCCACCCATGTATTTCACCGTGGTTAGGTGAGCCATACTATCAGCCCTAAGATGGTCATTGGTGGGATGACAGGAGGCAAATATCTAAATAATTGACAGTGGCTCCAGATTGGGGCTTCCCTGGTGGCTCAGTGGTAAGGAATCCGCCTGCCAGTGCAGGAGACACAGGTTTGATCCCTGGGTTGGGAAAATCCCCTGGAGAAGGAAATGGCAACCCACTCCAGTGTTCTTGCCAGGAGAATCCCATGGACAGAGGAGCCTGATGGGCATGCGGACTCAGACTCAGACACAACTGAGCACGCAGCAGATGAGGCTCTAAGATCTGTGGCTGCCTGTGGAAGTGCACCTCTACCAAGGATTGGCTCCCGTGGATTCATCAGAACTCCACAGAACAGTCAGCTGCATAATATTGAGGCTACTCGGTCCCAGTGGTTCATCACAGTTTTAGCTCATACTAAATTTAAAAAGCTGGAATCAGGATTGCCGGGAGAAATATCAATCACCTCAGATATGCAGATGACACCACCCTTATGGCAGAAAGGTAAGAGGAACTAAAAAGCCTCTTGATGAAAGTGAAAGTGGAGAGTGAAAAAGTTGGCTTAAAGCTCAACATTCAGAAAACGAAGATCATGGCATCTGGTCCCATCATTTCATGGCAAATAGATGGGGAAACAGTGTCAGACTTTATTGTTTTGGGCTCCAAAATCACTGCAGATGGTGACTGCAGCCATGAAATTAAAAGACGCTTACTCCTTGGAAGAAAAGTTATCACCAACCTAGATAGCGTTTTGAAAAGCAGAGACATTACTTTGTCAACAAAGGTCCATCTAGTCAAGGCTATGGTTTTTCCTGTGGTCATGTATGGATGTGAGAGTTGGACTGTGAAGAAGGCCGAGCACCGAAGAATTGATGCTTTTGAACTGTGGTGTTGGAGAAGACTCTTGAGAGTCCCTTGGACTGCAAGGAGATCCAACCATCCGTCCTAAAGGAGATCAGCCTGAGTGTTCATTGGAAGGACTGATGCTAAAGCTGAAACTCCAGTACTTTGGCCACCTCACGCGAAGGGTTAACTCATTGGAAGACTCTGATGCTGGGAGGGATTGGGGGCAGGAGAAGGGGACGACTGAGGATGAGATGGCTGGATGGCATCACGGACTCGGACGCGAGTCTGAGTGAACTTCGGGAGTTGGTGATGGACAGGGAGGCCTGACATGCTGCGATTCATGGGGTCGCAAAGAGTCGGACACGACTGAGCAACTGAACTGAACTGAAATTTTTAAAAAATCTTTGCAGGAAACATCACTTAATTCAATTTGTCTATATTGTTATCCAAAAGAAACAACAGTGCTCATGCAATGTATAGAAATGGGATAGTGCCTGCCAGGCAGACATCTGTCAGGATACGTGTTCACTTAGTCCTGCGTTCATTCAGTAGGAGGTCGCTTGGGCTTCCCAGCAAGGGCCAGGCACCAGGGGACATCCAGCAGGAGTCACCCTCAGAGCCTGTCCTCCAGGACCTTGGTCCAGAAAGGAGACGAGGCTTGGGCATCACAGTGATGTATTGTAAAATGAATCTAGACCCAGTGTTCTGAGGATTCAGTGGAGAGACTCAGCCCAACAGAGCAGGTCATGGGGACTTACAGGTGGTAGGGAAGGCATGTTATGAACAGAATCACAGATGGTCTTTTTTTCTTCTAGTGAAAGTGATAGTTGCTCAGTCATGTCCAACTCTGTGAGAGCCCATGGACCGTAGCCTACCAGGCTCCTCTGTCCATGGATTTCTCCAGGCAAAAATATTGGAGTGGGTTGCCATTTCCTCCTCCAGGGGATCTTCCCGACCCAGGGATCAAACCCGAGTCTCCTGCATTGCAGGCAGATCCTTTACCATCTGAGCCACCAAGAAGCCCCTTTCTTTTTTTTTTTTTCTTCTCAAGGATCGTCAATCAAATCCCTGGGCTTTTAACCTGTTAGCTAAAACAATGCAGTAATCCATAGTTTTTTAATTATCATTAGCCCATTCTCTTGTATTAGTATTTTGCTTTGCTTTTCAAATCCTGGGGTTGAAATAATAATGAAAAAGTAGAGACATTGATTACTTAAAAAATTTTTGTGTGCAATGCATGTAAGGAACCTAATGTACCTCTTTTTATTTTGATACTATTTTTGGAACATTTATTTTCTTTGCTATCTTAGAAACAGTTTAAAGGCATACTTCTGGTAGTGTGAGATTACATTTTTTATTTGGGCTATAAACCTGGGACAGTTTTTATGGTGAAGAATTCAGTGGGTCTACCTAGGCTATTAACCATTGTGATTTTAATAAAACCATATTCTTTGTTTAATTAGCCTTTGTTTAATTGCATTCTATGCTAGCGTGGACTTGAATTAATCCATCTGCTTTATTGTCTGGTTTCCTTCCATCTGAGTCCTGTTTTCTTTTCCCTTCTGTATTATACTGATGTGTCTTAGTAGTATAGGAAATATTGTGACTATATTTTTTTGTAGCTGAACTGTATGCTAAAAGTAGATCATACAAAGCCATTTCACTCGCTCTCCTTCTGTTTTTGCTCAGTAAATGATGGGATTATACTTTTTAAATTGTATCAGATATATATCTCCTCATTCTCTAAAGCCTCATTATGCAAATTAGCTGTACTTTCTTGATTCATGAATTCATACTGTGGTTTTATTTGGGGATTCCTCAAGGTAATTGCTTATTTGGGTGGTTCAAAAGATCGGAAAGATCCAAGTTACATAATGAACATTTTCCATTACATTCAGACAGTTCTGTCTTCCTCAAAAAATAAATGAAGCATTCCCTTTGACACTAAGTCAGAGACTAGAGAAAGAGTAAATCAACCTGTGGTCATTTAGGATCACTTTTCCTTTTTCCCAGCTCTAAGAGTGGTCTTTACTAGATAACCATAGAACCCTCTTCTAAATCCCCATTTAAATGCCCGAGTTTTATCTTCTAAAAAACAATGATCAGGTAGGAAAGTGCCAGGTTCCCTGAATTTCTATCTTCCTGCTTTGAAAAAGAGCATAATAAAACTACTTCAGCAGGGAGTAAAGCTCTCCTCAAGTTGCCCAGCCAAGTCCTGGGAGACCCAGTATTGGAGCATCATCCTTTTCTCCTCCTTTTGAGGCTGGCATGATTGGTACTTCCTGTGCAGAGGGAGAAAGATAGGGGGGCATAGAGCATGCCAGCCCTGCCATGGGAGTGGTCCTTCCTCACCTGACTTCCCCAGTAAACTAAGAGCACACAACTCTCCTACAATAACCAGGTTTGTGACCTTTATGTCCTTTTTAGACTGTGAAAATTTAGTTTTTCTAAGATTGTTCATTGTTCAGTGGCTAAGTTGTATCTGACTCTTTTCCACTCCATGAACTGCAGCACACCAAGTTCCCCTGTCCTTCACTATCTCATGGAGTTTGCTCAAACTCATGTCCATTGAGTTGGTAATGCCATCCAACCATCTCATCCTCTGTTGCCCCCTTCTCCTCAGGCCCTCAGTCTTTCCCAGCATCAGGGTCTTTTCCAATAAGTTGGCTCTTTGGATCAGGTGGCCAAAGTATTGGAGCTTCAGCATCAATCCTTCTAATGAATATTCAGGGATGATTTCCTTTTGGATTGACTGGTTTGATCTCCTGTTGTCCAGCAAACACTCAAGAGCCTTCTCCAGCACTACAATTTGAAAGCATCAATTCTTTGGCACTTAGCTTTCTTTATGGTCTAACTCTCACATCCATGCATGCTGCTGCTGCTAAGTCACTTCAGTCGTGTCCGACTCTGTGTGACCCCACAGATGGCAGCCCACCAGGCTCCCCCGTCCCTGGGATTCTCCAGGCAAGAACACTGGAGTGGGTTGCCATTTCCTTCTCCAATGCACGAAAGTGAAAAGTNAACTTAAAGAGGACTGATTAGTAAAGAAATGAAAAAGATAAGAAAATAAAGTTTAGTGTATGAAACAAAGTATGCTGTTTCATAAAATCCATACCTTTGAAATGTGTTATGTGAGAGGGTGAATATGCTGATGGCTTCTGAAATTGGCTGAGAATAAATTTGAAATCACATTTCTGTGGAAGTAATTGCCTAGCCCCCAGAGCAATAGTTAGCTCCTAACTTTTGCAAAGATCCTTTTTGAGTACCAAGAAATTTAGTGAGAAGTCTCTTGTGGTTGGAAAAATGTAGAACACATGCAGAGAAAGACTCACAAGTCTTTGCATTAATTCCACAGCCTCTCAGGAGTCGGGGTCCCCCCAGCTGGTTTCCACTGATCTGTGCTGGGAAAGCCATAAAATCATCCAGAAATGATGGCCTCTATGCAGACATCCCCTATGCTGAAGCTAAAGCTCCAATACTTTCGCCACCTAATGAGAAGAACCAACTGAAAAGACCCTGATGCAGGGGAAAATTGAGGGCAGGAGGAGAAGGGGACGACAGAGGATGAGACGGTTGGATGGCATCACTGACTCAATGGATATAAATTTGAGCAAACTCTGGGAGATAGTGAAGGACAGGGAAGCCTGGTGTGCTGCAGGCAATGGGGTCACAAAGAGTCAGACACGACTTAGTGACTGAACAACAAATAACAACACGCAGACGTCCTAGAACACGTTCGTTGCTTGCACTAAAACTTCAGATTCCTGTGTCTACACCAGATTTGCCTATGTCAGAAAACAAATATCCTCCATTTTTCCTTTTAGAGTCTTAAGACATAGGCTACTATTGATGTGTTATACCCTCTCAATGTACCTCTCTAGTACTCTAACTAAATCCAAAAACTCTTCACCTTCTTCTCAAGTATAGCATTGAATTGTGAGAACCCAGAGAATTCATGAAAGACCTTTCTATATGCAAATAATAAATGTGAGAACTTATCATTCCCACCATTGGGGTGATTATCCACATAAATCTTAACTGTGCCATTGAGAGCTAGCTTTAAATCATCCCACTGGTCCATTGCATTGTGGGTGATAAGCCAGCATTTTTACATATTTAACCCTAATGCATTTTCACAGGAAATTCACACCCCAGCCTGTGTGCAAGAATCTCTGAAAGAAAATCATGCTAAAAATGGNGAGAGCTAGCTTTAAATCATCCCACTGGTCCATTGCATTGTGGGTGATAAGCCAGCATTTTTACATATTTAACCCTAATGCATTTTCACAGGAAATTCACACCCCAGCCTGTGTGCAAGAATCTCTGAAAGAAAATCATGCTAAAAATGGCCCATGCCAACCCTCACCTACTTCATGTGCATAAGAACACAATGTCATGCTTCTCAATCCTTTATACACAAAAGTTGCTTCTACACTGAATGTTTGGCCATTTTTAGAGGAATTTTCTCATTTCCACCCTCTCTCACAGAACTTCCTACAGCCAGATCAAGAATATTGTATCTCTTTTGTTGAGAAATTCTTCTTTTCCAGCCTCTGGCATACCTCCCAACCTGTATATCATTACGCATCTGCCTTTGGGTCATAGAATCACAGACATTATTGGGGTGACATGAATTAGGGGATCTATAAACTTGGACTGGGAAAAAAATTACATCTTTATTTTCACTAACCTCTAACTGAAATTTAACATTTCCTTCAAATGTTTGCAGGCAGCAAACCACAGTAGTCTCAAGGACTTTATCGCTGAGAGAAATCACAGGCATTTTCACATCACATTAAGGTTGTACAGATGTCTGAAAATATTTACTCTCATCACTATTTCAAAATTTAGGTAGCTGTTAGACTTTCCATGAGAGCTGGAGCTTGCTATTTAATATANCTCAAGGACTTTATCGCTGAGAGAAATCACAGGCATTTTCACATCACATTAAGGTTGTACAGATGTCTGAAAATATTTACTCTCATCACTATTTCAAAATTTAGGTAGCTGTTAGACTTTCCATGAGAACTGGAGCTTGCTATTTAATATAGTAATAAAGAAGCCCATAAATCACCAAATATATCACTAAATCACCAAATACATGTGTTTGTGTGTGACAGAGAGTGTGTTTATATACACATATACATATACCAATTATGTGTGTGTATGTATAATCAGTTGTGTTCAACTTGTTGAGACTCCATGGACTATAGCCCACCAGGCTCCTTTGCCCATGCAGTTTTCCAGCAAGAATACTGGAGTGAGTTGCCACTTACTCCTCCAAAGGATCTTCCCTACCCAGGGGCTGAACCTGCATCACCTGCATTACCAGGTGGATTTTTTACCACTAGCGGCAATTATACATATACAATCAGTTCAGTTCAGTCACTCAGTCATGTCCAACTCTTTGAAACCCCATGAATCACAGCACACCAGGCCTCCCTGTCCATCACCAACACCCAGAGTTCACTCAAACTCATGTCCATTGAGTCAGTGATGCCATCTAGCCATCTTATCCTCTGTCGTTCCNAGTATAGAGCTTCTCCATCTTTGGCTGCATAGAATATAATCCAGGGGATCTTAATTCACACATAAAGCCAAAAGAAATCTCAAGTATCTCTAAGATGAGAAAAATTCAGTGCTATTTTAATAACTTTAGGATATTTCATCTCAGTTCCTGTTTTTCTTCCCTTCTTTTCTCCCTCCCTTCTTCATTTTATTTTATTATTGCTTTTCTTAACAGACCCTAGAGCCTATAGGTGAGTTTTATCTTGGGATGCAACAGGGAAAATTCATGATAAAATAAATTTCAAAAGTATTGGGTAGATAGTTGTACACATTACAGGAAGAGAATAGATAACTTTATGCTGATCATAGTTCTATAAGACAACATTAATATGTTTGAACATTTTAGGGGAAAGAAATGTAAAAAGAGCTTTCACCGAGTTATTTGAAGTCTTCTGCATTTGGACATGTCTGAAACACACCTAAGTCAACAAATATTTGGGATATAAATTTGGGCCAGGGAATGTTGAACATATTTTTGTTCTGTAATATTTAATATGAAGATGTTATGTCACTACTCTATGAGTCTGGGTGGGGGAGGGAGGAGACAGAATCAGGGCAGAGCCATATTCTTTCACAATCCTTCTGCAGGCAGCGTGAGCAGTGCCCCTCTTGTCCTGCCCTGAACAGCTCTCTTGGTCCTTGGCAACAGGCTTAGATGGCTTGCAGGTGGAAATATCTGTTCATTCAATTATTCATTTGTGGTTATAGTTGGTTAGGGGTAACATCCAAACTCAGAATGAACTAGGTCACAGCACACCAAGGAAATCATTTCTCTGGGGCCAACCAAAGTGGTAAGAGTCATATGGTAAACACAGAAGTTAGCAACCTTTTGGTAATGTGGTCTGGAGAAATTTAAGGAGTAGAGACCAAGAATCTTGGGGATCGTGGCTGGTGGCACAAGAGCATGAGTGGTAACAACCTAGGTGAGAGCCAGTTGTTGGTAAGGTCAAGTGAGTAGGAATTCTTTGTGCTGTATCTAAGCAGGAAGCAGATGAATGTCTTTGAAACTTATGGTATGTGTGGAAAGGATGGGGAGATGTGAGCGACAGCATCAGTTGGAGGACTTAAGTTGTGTCCATTGGGGGCGAATTGTCCCCTGCAGAATCAATCAGTTATTAAATAATTTAAAAATAGGTATTTTAATTTGAAGGCTTCCTAGGTGGCTCAGGGGGGAAGAATCTGCCTGCAACACAGGAGCCATTATAGGTGTAGGTTCGATCCCATCCCTGGTTCAGGAAGATCCCCTGAAGTAGGAAGCAGCAACCCGTTCCAATTCTTGTGTGGAAAATTCCATGGACAGAGAAGCCTGGTGGGCTGCAGTCAATGAGGGTCTCAAAGAGTCAGACATGACTGAATGAGCATGCACACACACACACATATTCTAAGTTGAGGGATTTATACTACCTGATTTCAAGACTTCCTTTGAAGCTACAATAATCAGGACAGTGTGGTATTAGTATAAGGATAGATAAATCAGTCAGTAGAACAGACTGGATGTATGTATATATATTACATATATATATATATACATATATATATATAAAATGGGTTAATTGATTTTTTTTTACAAAGGTGCAAGAGTAATTAAATGAGGGAGGGATACTATTTTTAGCAAATAGTGTTGGAACAATTAGATATCTCTATTTATAAATATGAACCTCAACCTGTACCTTGTACCATACGCACAAATCTACTTGAAATGAGTCATAGATCTAAATGTAAGAGCTAAGACTATACAATATTACAAAGGAAGCATAGGAGAAACTCTATAACCTTTGAATAGGCAAATATATTTTTTAAAGCATAGAAACTATATAAAAAATTTTGTCATACAGTATAGGACTTAAAATGAAAAACTCTTGGTCTTCAAAAGCTAAGTTAAGAAAATTAAGAGGCAATTTATAGTTCAAGAGAAAATATTTACAAAACACATGAATTAATGTGGTATGTGTCTTGTGATCCTACCCTTTGTATATTAATATTTTGATAAGTAAAGCACGTTATGAGGATAGATCCAGATTTCCCACCTTTGGGTGATTGGTTGTATTCTGTTAGGTTGAACTACATGAAATTGCTGATATCCAGTAATTTTTGATCTGCAGAAGTGGCAATTTCCTGTAGTTTAAGAAAAGAATTTGCTTTCTAACTTATTAGACTTTTGGCAGCTGTTACAGCTCAAGATTATGTGGCAGTGGTCAAATATAAAGGGTTTTGTAAGCCAAAAAACCTACATTTTTGCTTTAAATTGCGCATTTTCTTTTCCCTCACTTTTTCAGCTCAGTAGATGTTTCATGTGTCTCTACCACTTTTGGGGCATTCTACTTGGAATTACAGTGGATGGATATACAGATCAATTTGTTGCCCTTGCCTGGGAGAATTTAGGGGATGAAATTAAAAGACATGTACAGACTTTGCTATAAATCATCTCAGTGAAATACAACTCTTGGTCATTGTTGTCTCTGTTGTGGTAACTCTAAGAAGATAATTGGATTTTCTTATTGAAGAAGTAAGTGTTTGTGGATGTGTATATATAAATACATGTGCATCTGAACCTGAAGAAAAAAAATGAAAACAAGACCATCAATTTGCATAAAACTAGAGTCTCCCAAGAATGAGCATCTCTTAACCTTTTTCAAGAAAAGTCCGTATAGTTTGCTGTTACTTAGTAGATGACCTTGCACTGACTCTTCCTTTAGTTATTACGTGACAGTATTGAGCCATTGGTCATAAATGAGTGATCACTGCTTAAGGAGGCGGGCTTCTGGGTGTCTTTGTGGCCTTTTGTTTGGTGTGCAGAAAATGTGGGGAAAGTGGCTGTCACTTTATCCTAGATTTCGTTGTTTGCTGGGGTGGTGAGTGACAGGGGCCATTAAATGAGCCCTGGGAAATTTCTAAAGACATGTCCTAGAATTCAGTACAGCAGTGTCTCCAGGTTGGTCAACTCAATGCCCTGTTTCCTTAAGTGTCTAAACGGAGTCCCATCTGAGCAAAATGGAAAATGATAGAATGCATGCTTTATGTTTCCCAGCTCTGGTGAATTTCTTCCTTCTCTTTTCCTAAATAAGGGGTTGGGGAGGAACTGAGAAGTCACATGGCTGTTATTTTTATGTAGAACAGAGCTGTACTAGCAGTCAGAGATGAGATGCTTGACCGTTGACACAAGTTGACTGTAGTTGATAGTTGACACAGTTGACTGTTGTTTTTGGTCCTCTGTGCTATGTAAGTGGGATGGATTTCCATGTTTTGTTCTGTGCTCTCAGACAGAATGGAATCTGTCTGTGTGGAATCTCATGGAATCTCATCTCTGTGTGTGTCTTCCCTCTGACAACAGCTTTTACTCTTGATCAAGGCTTTGCAGTTCTGAGAGGGAACAGACATACTCAAATTAAGTAGTACAGTAGTTTTTTTGGTGCCATTGTTGGACAGTGGAAGAGAGTACATTTTGGAGCCAGCCAAATGTGGGTCAACCTGAGATCCTCCACTTAAGGTATATAATCCTGAGCATGTTATCTAATTTTGAACTGCCACTTTTCTTATTTGAAAGAAATGGAATTAATACTGAGATCACCTAAGATTGTTGAAAAATAGACACCAAGTGCCCATATTCTTTAAAAAATTACCATATGGTAAAATTGACTTTTTTTCTGTGTACAGTTCTACAAATTTCAACTCATGTATGGACTCATGTAGTCACCACCACAATCAGGGAACAGAAAA
This sequence comes from Neotragus pygmaeus, assembly GCA_006410875.1. NCBI lineage: Eukaryota > Metazoa > Chordata > Mammalia > Artiodactyla > Bovidae > Neotragus > Neotragus pygmaeus. The sequence continues at coordinate 246,581 of SJYV01027236.1, forward strand.
ATCCTATTCCTCCCAAAACACCCTCCTGCTGACCCTTTATACTCATACTCTTCCTCCTTCACAAAGACTTGTTCTTGAAAAAGGTTGTGGGGTACAAATTATGCTCAATTTATTTGTCATATCATTCTAAAATTAGGAAAATCTTTATCTTATAATTAAAAACATGCATATATCAAGAATCACTTTTCTCCTTGTGTCCATGGCGGGGAGGGCATGTGATTTTTTTTCCCCTTCTTCCTTCACCCCTTTGTTAGGAAACAGATAGTCCTGCACATTGGAAAAGCTAAACTCCAGGAGAGTAATTCCCAAACCATGCCCTCTGCTTTGAGAATCTTTCTAATGAAATCATACACCGACATGAAGTTTAACAGAATTGTGTTTTGTACCACATTTAATATCAACTCCAACCACAGTTGGAAAGTATGCACTTTGTCTATAAAATCCATCCATCTTTTGAGACAATCTGAGTTCTTTGAAAAATGATATCCACCCTAAGTTACTTGTATTCTAATTTAAAAGACAAAACTAAGACAAGTCTCCTGTCCCTTATGAGCTGAATTGTGTCCCCACCATAAAAGATATTTTGGAGTCTTAACTCCAGTACCTCAGAATGTGGCCTTACTCAGAGATAGAGTCATTATAGAAATAAGTGAAAAATGAGATCATTAGGGTGGGCCCTAGTTCAGTATGACTCGATGTCTTTGTAAAAAGGGGAAATACAGACTCAGAGACATGCACACAGGAGACAGTACCATGTGAAGAGAAAGGCAGAGACTGAGTGCTCTATCTATAAGCTAAGAAATGCCAAAGAGCCAAAGCTTGCCAGCATAGTGCAGAAACCAGGGGAGAGGCATCGAACAGCTTGCCTATCACAACTCTCAGCAGAAACCACGCTGCCAACACCTTGCTCTTGAACTTCCATTGAGAAAATACTTTTCTGTTGTTTAAGCCACCAGTTTATGGTATTTTTATGGCAGCCCTAGGACTTTAATATACCATCCTTAATAAAAGTAATATTTTAAAACAGCAGTTTCTCTGTGTATAGGAAGAAAGGACACCGGTGTTTGGTAAATTTGGAATCTTGGTGCTGACGACTGCTCAGTACGTGACATGGATGTTTCCTGGTGCTGACACATCCATGTGTAAAACTCATTAATTTCTTGACTCTTTTTAAAAAGTGGTTTTTATAGTTACTGTCACCTTCAGCTCTCAGCCTTCTTTCCCTGAACCCCATCTCACTCCCTTTGTCTTCCTGATTCTTTTTCCTGTCCCGTGAACGTCTGTTCTCCCTTGCATCCCCTAAGCCTGCTTCCTCCTCTCCTTGCTCTCCTTAGATGCCTTTTCACTCATGGCTGCACAGAGAAGATGTGAATCAAATGATATTGTACTTCATCGAATCCTCTCCCTTGACAGGAGGAAACAAATGGTTAATGGGTGGTTAGGGGTGACTGCTTCTTAATCGATTATGTTTTTGTTCAACAAAACTCCTGTCAGATACCAGCTTGACCTCTAGATGTGTGTGCTGAGTCGCTTCAGTGGTGTCTGACTCTGTGCAACCCTATATGACCAACCTAGACAGCATATTGAAAAGCAGAGACATTACTTTGTCAACAAAGGTACGTCTAGTCAAGGCTATGGTTTTTCCAGTGGTCATGTATGGATGTGAGAGTTGGATTGTGAAGAAGGCTGAGTGCCGAAGAATTGATGCTTTTGAACTGTGTTGGAGAAGACTCTTGAGAGTCCCTTGGACTGCAAGGAGATCCAATCAGTCCATTCTGAAGGAGATCAACCCTGGGATTTCTTTGGAAAGAATGATGCTAAAGCTGAAACTCCAGTATTTTGGCCACCTCATGCGAAGAGCTGACTCATTAGAAAAGACCCTGATGCTTGGAAAGATTGAGGGCAGGAGGAGAAGGGGACGACAGAGGATGAGATGGTTGAATGACATCACCGACTCAATGGACATGGGTTTGGGTGGACTGCAGGAGTTGGTGATGGACAGGGAGGCCTGGCGTGCTGCGGCTCATCGGGTCGCAAAGAGTCGGACACTAATGAGTAACTGGACTGAACTGAACTGATGGACCACAGCCTACCAGGCTCCTCTGTCCATAGGATTTTCCAAGCAAGAATACTGGAGTGGGTTGCCATGCCCTCCTCCAGGGATCTTCCCGACCCGGCCCCTGAACTCTAGACAAGACTCTGCTTTACCTCTTAAAAAAATGCGATATTTGAGGATCCAAATTCATAGGGCATATTTAACATAATCTACTTAAAAATTCTCTGACCTCACTGAGACCTCCAGACTCTTCCACTTTTATATTGTTTTCCAACCCCACTCATGTCCTTCCTCACCTCCTCACCCAATTTAAATTGCATGCTCCATTACTGACTATTCATCTCAGTTCCCTTAGCCAGGTTTCCATGCTGCACAGTCAGTTTGGTGTTCATGTATTTGAGAAAAAACCACCACATGGAGTGGTTTTCCTTAAAAGTATGATACTCCATCGCTCAAGTGTCCCCTGAGAGCTGAGATAGTCCTTCCATATCACCCCAGTCAGCTCCGTTTCTCCCTCTCTGGGGTAAGTTTCTTATCATCACCTCTTCTTTAATGTCCAGCAGCCTCCCGTGTCCCCCTGTCAGCTAATGTCTTTATTTTTACAAAGGAAAAAGCAAGCATAGGAAGAGAACTTTCTCATCTTCCCGCCGCTACATTTAGCGGCTTACAGGCATACACATCCATATGCTTAGTCCACCTTGCCTCTTGTGGTAGATGAACTATCTCTGCTCTGGCCACTTACTCACAGGTCATCATCTACTCTCATCCGCTCAGAAGCCACTCACCCTGCAGTGAGTGACTCCCCTCTCTCCTGCTTTACCAGTTTCCCCTCTACTTAATCAGTCCTGTCAGCCAATCATCAGACTGTAGCATCATCTCCTTTCTTAAAACAAACAAGATGTGTTTTTCACCTTATGGCGCACTCTGGTTGCTATCTCTACCCTGTTTATAGTAAAGTTCCTTGAAAATGTTGTTCACCCTCCATAGTTATCTCCTTGCTCCTTGTTCTTTCTTTGAATCTCTTTCAGTCTGACTTTGTCCCCACCATTGACCCAGCGCTGCTCTTGCTTTGGTCTCCAGTGATTTGCACGTGGTCAGTGGACAATTCTCAGTCCTTCTCCCACTTGGCCCTTCTGTGGTTTCCTCCATCCTTCTGGAGACACTGCCTTTCCCCAGGCTTCCTGCTGCTTCGCTGCTTTCAGGACATTATTTGCCCAGGTGTCTTCTTCCCTCGCTGGGGGCTCCACTCAGTCCCCTTTGCTTGGTGTCCTTCCTTATCCCAGAGTGAAGGTCACAGGCCACCGAGGATCCCTCCGTCCTGATTTCTGCTCTCTCTTCTCTAGGAGGGATTGGCAGACTTTTTCTGGGAAGGGCCGTATAACAAATCTTTTAAGTTTTGTGGACCATATACTCAGTTATTCAACTTTGATGTGGCACAAAGACAGCCCTAGATAAATGAGTGGCATACAGTGTACTCCAGTAAAAACTCTTTCCGGACTCTATTTTAACTTCATCAAAAAATATTACTTTTTTTTTTTTTTAACCATTTCAAAAATGTAAAAACCACTCTTAACCCGTAGGTTATACAAAATTGGCTGTAGTTTGCTGATACTTACTCTCCATCACTAAGTGATGTCATCCAACGTTGGTCTAACTATAGCACACATATGTGGATGAATGAAAAGCATATACTTTCTTTTTTCTAAGTTTTTCTTTATTTTTTGCTGTGCTGGGTCTTTGTGGCTGATCACAGGCTTTCTCTAGTTGTGACAAGTGCAGGCTACTCTCTAATTGCTCTGCGAGGGCGTCTCATTGTAGTGGCTTCTCTTGTTGCCGAGCACAGGCTGCAGGGTGCATGGGCTTGAGCAGTTGCAGCTCCCAGGCTCAGCAGTTGCAGCTCCCAGGCTCTAGAGCATGCGGGCACATGCGGGTTTAGCTGCCCAGCGGCATGTGGAATCTTCCCAGACCAAGGATCCAACCCGTGTCCCCTACATTGGCAGATGGATTCTTAACCCCTGGACCACCAGAGAAGTCCAACATGTATACTTCCAGCTCTAACCATCCCTTGAATTTCAGACTAACATATTCAGCTCCCTGTGTTATATCTCCACTTGAATGTCCAGTAGGTATCTCCTGTCTAAAACAGAGCTCATGATTTTTTTTCTCCCCTCTGTAAGCTATTTCTGTGAGTTCAACCTCAGTCAGAGTAGAAGGGAAATGCAGTCATCCCAGATCGTGGTGGAAAGGAAGAGTCGAGACTCTGAAGTCAGATGTGTGTTCCAATCCCAACATTTTGCTCCTTGCTAACTATGTGACCTTGAGAAAGTCACCTGCCTACTCCTTCTCTTTAAATATGAAAAACACCTACTTGTCCCTGGTGGCTCAGATGGTAAAGAATCTGCCTGCATTGCAGGAGACCTAGGTTCAATCCCTGGATCAGGAAGATCCTTTGGAGACAGGAATGGCTACCCATTCCAGTATTCTTGCCAGGAGAATTCCACGGACAGAGGAGCCTCTCAGGCTACAGTTCGTGGGGTCACAAAGAGTTAGATAGGACTGAGTGACTGATACTTTCACAAAGGCAAGTGAGGATGGTGAATACTGCATCTGACATATACTAGGCTCAGTAAATCATTAATAGAAACCACAGTGAGAAGCCACCTATACACAGATATCAGATGAAAGAGAACATTTTATAGTCTATTTACATAACACAATAAAGACAGCTTGCCAAATCAGGGTGTAAATTAGAGAATACATAAGGACATTAAGCTAAGTAACAATTGACCAGGTCCAACTTCCACAGGTAGGGTGACCCTGAAAACTGGACATCTCTTAAATCTCTGGCCTGTGAGCTCTGTTGGAGGACGCTGTGGGTTCAATTGTGCCCCAAAGTCTTAAGTCCAGCTACTACAGAATGTAACCTTATTTGGAGACAGTCTTAAAAGAGGTGATCAAGTTAGGATGAATTCCTTAGATGGGCCTATTTCAGTCTCTCTGGCATCCTCCTTTTGAAAAGGAGAAATTTGGACAGAGACAGGCAAACGGGAAGAACACAGACGTCTCCAAATCAAGGAGAGGGTCCTGATTCAGATTCTCCTTTGAAGCCGTCAGAAGGAAGCAACCCCGCTGACACCTTGATTGTGGACTTCCAGCTTCCAAAATTGGGACAATGCATTTCTGAGGTGTAAGCCTCTCAGCTGGCGGCCCTTTGTTATGGGAGATGTTGTGGGGCACCGGTACGGGAAGGGTCAGGAGGACATCTGCAGCTTGGCTTCACTTACAGGCTCTATTAACACCCTCCTTTGCCCTTTGGTGCCTCTGAGTAGTCGCTCTGCCCCTTACACTTGCTGACGAGGGAGGGACAGGTCATGAGTTCAGAGCTACAAGTGACTCTCTGGGCTAAGTGCTGAGATCCCTGGACTCGCTCATCCCTAAACGCCCAGCCAATACAAACCCCAGGAGTCTGAATTAAAGCCCTGGTTCCTAAAGTATGTTGCATAGATTATCAGTCCAAGGAGATCCTCTGAAAAAAAGGGTTTTCTGGTAAAATTAATTTCAGAAACACTGTATATTATAGAGCTGTTTTTGAAAAACACCATGTATCTTAGCCTATGAGAANGGCTGTAGTTTGCTGATACTTACTCTCCATCACTAAGTGATGTCATCCAACGTTGGTCTAACTATAGCACACATATGTGGATGAATGAAAAGCATATACTTTCTTTTTTCTAAGTTTTTCTTTATTTTTCGCTGTGCTGGGTCTTTGTGGCTGATCACAGGCTTTCTCTAGTTGTGACAAGTGCAGGCTACTCTCTAATTGCTCTGCGAGGGCGTCTCATTGTAGTGGCTTCTCTTGTTGCCGAGCACAGGCTGCAGGGTGCATGGGCTTGAGCAGTTGCAGCTCCCAGGCTCAGCAGTTGCAGCTCCCAGGCTCTAGAGCATGCGGGCACATGCGGGTTTAGCTGCCCAGCGGCATGTGGAATCTTCCCAGACCAAGGATCCAACCCGTGTCCCCTACATTGGCAGGTGGATTCTTAACCCCTGGACCACCAGAGAAGTCCAACATGTATACTTCCAGCTCTAACCATCCCTTGAATTTCAGACTAACATATTCAGCTCCCTGTGTTATATCTCCACTTGAATGTCCAGTAGGTATCTCTTGTCTAAAACAGAGCTCATGATTTTTTTTCTCCCCTCTGTAAGCTATTTCTGTGAGTTCAACCTCAGTCAGAGTAGAAGGGAAATGCAGTCATCCCAGATCGTGGTGGAAAGGAAGAGTCGAGACTCTGAAGTCAGATGTGTGTTCCAATCCCAACATTTTGCTCCTTGCTAACTATGTGACCTTGAGAAAGTCACCTGCCCACTCCTTCTCTTTAAATATGAAAAACACCTACTTGTCCCTGGTGGCTCAGATGGTAAAGAATCTGCCTGCATTGCAGGAGACCTAGGTTCAATCCCTGGATCAGGAAGATCCTTTGGAGACAGGAATGGCTACCCATTCCAATATTCTTGCCAGGAGAATTCCACGGACAGAGGAGCCTCTCAGGCTACAGTTCGTGGGGTCACAAAGAGTTAGATAGGACTGAGTGACTGATACTTTCACAAAGGCAAGTGAGGATGGTGAATACTGCATCTGACATATACTAGGCTCAGTAAATCATTAATAGAAACCACAGTGAGAAGCCACCTATACACAGATATCAGATGAAAGAGAACATTTTATAGTCTATTTACATAACACAATAAAGACAGCTTGCCAAATCAGGGTGTAAATTAGAGAATACATAAGGACATTAAGCTAAGTAACAATTGACCAGGTCCAACTTCCACAGGTAGGGTGACCCTGAAAACTGGACATCTCTTAAATCTCTGGCCTGTGAGCTCTGTTGGAGGACGCTGTGGGTTCAATTGTGCCCCAAAGTCTTAAGTCCAGCTACTACAGAATGTAACCTTATTTGGAGACAGTCTTAAAAGAGGTGATCAAGTTAGGATGAATTCCTTAGATGGGCCTATTTCAGTCTCTCTGGCATCCTCCTTTTGAAAAGGAGAAATTTGGACAGAGACAGGCAAACGGGAAGAACACAGACGTCTCCAAATCAAGGAGAGGGTCCTGATTCAGATTCTCCTTTGAAGCCGTCAGAAGGAAGCAACCCCGCTGACACCTTGATTGTGGACTTCCAGCTTCCAAAATTGGGACAATGCATTTCTGAGGTGTAAGCCTCTCAGCTGGCGGCCCTTTGTTATGGGAGATGTTGTGGGGCACCGGTACGGGAAGGGTCAGGAGGACATCTGCAGCTTGGCTTCACTTACAGGCTCTATTAACACCCTCCTTTGCCCTTTGGTGCCTCTGAGTAGTCGCTCTGCCCCTTACACTTGCTGACGAGGGAGGGACAGGTCATGAGTTCAGAGCTACAAGTGACTCTCTGGGCTAAGTGCTGAGATCCCTGGACTCGCTCATCCCTAAACGCCCAGCCAATACAAACCCCAGGAGTCTGAATTAAAGCCCTGGTTCCTAAAGTATGTTGCATAGATTATCAGTCCAAGGAGATCCTCTGAAAAAAAGGGTTTTCTGGTAAAATTAATTTCAGAAACACTGTATATTATAGAGCTGTTTTTGAAAAACACCATGTATCTTAGCCTATGAGAAAGCCTCTGAGAATTTCTAGAGTTAAGAAATGTGGTGTGCCTGCTTTAAGCACATATTCTTCCCATTTATGTGACCACAGAACCTGTGTGCGTGTGTGTATAAAACATTTGTGTACATCTCCCAAAGTTGATGTTATATTGAATATACTTTGAGAAATGCCAGCAGAAAAATCTTGCTCAAGATTTTGACTATCTTTTGACTCAAGATATTTTATCAGTTAGGGATATTTTCACTTTCATTATACCTGTTTGGGTCAGATCCATGAGCATATCTTTGGTTTCTTTTTCTTTTCTACAATTTTATTGAAGTGAAATTGACATACAATAAACCACATGTATTTCAAGTATACAATTTAAGTTTCTACCTGTGTGTTTTCCCATGAGACTGACACCACAATCAAGATAGTGAGTGTATCCACCCTGAAAGGCATGAGCATTTTTCATGTAATTGTAATCATAGTATCATATAACATGTTAAGTAGCACTGACCCTATAGTTTTAGTTTTAGTTTAACACCCTGTATTTTTAGGTCCTAGTAAGATAAATAACTCAATATTAAACCCTTCTTAGCCTCCAAAACTGGATGGGCCATGTTAATAGAATTTTCTTATATAACAAAACATTAAAAAAAAAAAGATATGAAAAAGAGTACTTTGATANGAAGGGCCCATGCATATATATATCAGTTCAGTTCAGTCACTCAGTCATGTCCAACTCTTTGCCAGGTTCTTTTGTCCATGGGATTCTCCAGGTAAGAATACTGGAGTGGGTTGCCATGCTCTCCTCTAGGGGATCTAGACCCAGAGATTGGACCATATCTCACAGGTCTCCTAAACTGGCAGGCAGGTTTTTTACTACTAGTGTCACCTGGGAAGCCTATTTAGAATGTATAAAAGCTCAGTTCAGTTCAGTTCATCTGCTCAGTCGTGTCCGACTCTTTGCGACCCCATGAATCGCAGCACGCCAGGCCTCCCTGTCTATCACCAAATCCNCTAGTGTCACCTGGGAAGCCTATTTAGAATGTATAAAAGCTCAGTTCAGTTCAGTTCATCTGCTCAGTCGTGTCCGACTCTTTGCGACCCCATGAATCGCAGCACGCCAGGCCTCCCTGTCTATCACCAAATCCTGGATTTCACTCAGACACGTCCATCGAGTCAGTGATGCCATCCAGCCATCTCATCCTCTGTCATCCCCTTCTTCTTCTGTTCCCAATCCTTCCCAGCATCAAAGTCTTTTCCAATGAGTCAACTCTTCCAATGAGGTGGCCAAAGTACTGGAGTCTCAGCTTTAGCATCATTCCTTCCAAAGAAATCCCAGGGTTGATCTCCTTTAGAATGGACTGGTTGGATCTCCTTGCAGTCCAAGGGACTCTCAAGAGTCTTCTCCAACACCACAGTTCAAAAGCATCAATTCTTCAGCACTCAGCCTTCTTCNAAACCATTTCCTTCCTTCCCTTTCTGGTTCTTTAACCACTCCCATCGCTTCTTGGGGATTGAGTGCAGGTGCTAGATAGATGGTGATTGCTGTAGCTTGGGTCAAGGGTTGTCAGGTTCAAAGGTAAGGAAATGACCTAGATCATTGTATTGGAGCATTTTGTTCAACAGAATTCAGGTATTGGAATTGTCTTGGTTTTTCTCAATCCAATTAGGAAATATTTTACCACAAGTTGGTGTTGGTGGGTTATTGATAGCAATGTGTATATGTCAGCAAGTGGGGCAGATCAGCAGGTGGAACTTTCCTGACTGTAGAGGAAAACTTGCCTTAGATTTTAGGCATTTTTATAATTAGTTTATAACCTATTCACCAATAGTTAAAAGTCATATACATCTATTGAGTTCTCAAAACAGAAGATTGACTAATGTTGAACTCATTTTTAATTAAAATTATTCTTAGAATTAATTTCATCATTTTAAATCATCTCACTTGACAGTTATCTGTACTCACTTTTGTTTTGAATTTTATACACACTGTCTATTTACATATATACACTAGTTATGTATATATAAATATGTATTATGTGTTTTTAATTATACATTACTTATGTGTATTACTAAATGTGGTTGAGGTGACTAGACCATTTGTGGCTGAATAAGAGGAAGAAGAAAGTATCTAAGCCCAGAAATGTCACATGTTTATTTTAAGGCAGAAAAAGTTGGCCTATATTGGTTTGGACAGTATCTCATTATGGACTCAGAGACCTGAAAGGGATATTAAATTAAAAGCAAGCCTATCCTGGGTTGGTTAACCAATAAAAGTTGGGTTGACTGTTTACCAGTTAAACAGTGAGGGAACATCTGGAATTTATTTATTGATCTTTCATCAACTTTCTGTGTCAGCTTCCATTGCTTTGAATTGATACAGTTGGTTTTTTCCACTTTGTTTAATGGGCTGAATTTGTTTTTTACTTTTCCGGGATTTTTTTTTCCCCCNACAAGTGACTCTCTGGGCTAAGTGCTGAGATCCCTGGACTCGCTCATCCCTAAACGCCCAGCCAATACAAACCCCAGGAGTCTGAATTAAAGCCCTGGTTCCTAAAGTATGTTGCATAGATTATCAGTCCAAGGAGATCCTCTGAAAAAAAGGGTTTTCTGGTAAAATTAATTTCAGAAACACTGTATATTATAGAGCTGTTTTTGAAAAACACCATGTATCTTAGCCTATGAGAAAGCCTCTGAGAATTTCTAGAGTTAAGAAATGTGGTGTGCCTGCTTTAAGCACATATTCTTCCCATTTATGTGACCACAGAACCTGTGTGCGTGTGTGTATAAAACATTTGTGTACATCTCCCAAAGTTGATGTTATATTGAATATACTTTGAGAAATGCCAGCAGAAAAATCTTGCTCAAGATTTTGACTATCTTTTGACTCAAGATATTTTATCAGTTAGGGATATTTTCACTTTCATTATACCTGTTTGGGTCAGATCCATGAGCATATCTTTGGTTTCTTTTTCTTTTCTACAATTTTATTGAAGTGAAATTGACATACAATAAACCACATGTATTTCAAGTATACAATTTAAGTTTCTACCTGTGTGTTTTCCCATGAGACTGACACCACAATCAAGATAGTGAGTGTATCCACCCTGAAAGGCATGAGCATTTTTCATGTAATTGTAATCATAGTATCATATAACATGTTAAGTAGCACTGACCCTATAGTTTTAGTTTTAGTTTAACACCCTGTATTTTTAGGTCCTAGTAAGATAAATAACTCAATATTAAACCCTTCTTAGCCTCCAAAACTGGATGGGCCATGTTAATAGAATTTTCTTATATAACAAAACATTAAAAAAAAAAGATATGAAAAAGAGTACTTTGATATATTTAGATGACATGGGGACATCTGAGTCTGTTTGCTGCACTATATGCAAAAGCTAAATCTGTTTCATAGAGCTATTTTGAAGACTAAAGAAGATACCAAACAGTGTAAAAGTGCCTAAGTATGCCCAGCACAGTGTAGGCACTTACTAAACCATTTCCTTCCTTCCCTTTCTGGTTCTTTAACCACTCCCATCGCTTCTTGGGGATTGAGTGCAGGTGCTAGATAGATGGTGATTGCTGTAGCTTGGGTCAAGGGTTGTCAGGTTCAAAGGTAAGGAAATGACCTAGATCATTGTATTGGAGCATTTTGTTCAACAGAATTCAGGTATTGGAATTGTCTTGGTTTTTCTCAATCCAATTAGGAAATATTTTACCACAAGTTGGTGTTGGTGGGTTATTGATAGCAATGTGTATATGTCAGCAAGTGGGGCAGATCAGCAGGTGGAACTTTCCTGACTGTAGAGGAAAACTTGCCTTAGATTTTAGGCATTTTTATAATTAGTTTATAACCTATTCACCAATAGTTAAAAGTCATATACATCTATTGAGTTCTCAAAACAGAAGATTGACTAATGTTGAACTCATTTTTAATTAAAATTATTCTTAGAATTAATTTCATCATTTTAAATCATCTCACTTGACAGTTATCTGTACTCACTTTTGTTTTGAATTTTATACACACTGTCTATTTACATATATACACTAGTTATGTATATATAAATATGTATTATGTGTTTTTAATTATACATTACTTATGTGTATTACTAAATGTGGTTGAGGTGACTAGACCATTTGTGGCTGAATAAGAGGAAGAAGAAAGTATCTAAGCCCAGAAATGTCACATGTTTATTTTAAGGCAGAAAAAGTTGGCCTATATTGGTTTGGACAGTATCTCATTATGGACTCAGAGACCTGAAAGGGATATTAAATTAAAAGCAAGCCTATCCTGGGTTGGTTAACCAATAAAAGTTGGGTTGACTGTTTACCAGTTAAACAGTGAGGGAACATCTGGAATTTATTTATTGATCTTTCATCAACTTTCTGTGTCAGCTTCCATTGCTTTGAATTGATACAGTTGGTTTTTTCCACTTTGTTTAATGGGCTGAATTTGTTTTTTACTTTTCCGGGATTTTTTTTTCCCCCAAGAATTTGGCAGTGCTTTCCAAAGTGATTCCTTCTGCACTGCATCCAAAACAAAACTATAAGCAGGTTAGCTTCTTTTGATGTAGTATAAAATAGTGTTTTTACTCTTCTGACTTATCTGTTAAGTTGCAGCAGTTGTGTCCGACACTGTGTGACCCCATAGACAGCAGCCCACCAGGCTCCCCGTCCCTGGGATTCTCCAGGCAAGAATACTGGAGCGGGTTGCCATTTCCTTCTCCAGTGCATGAAAGTGAAAAGTGAAAGTGAAGTCGCTCAGTCGTGTCCAACTCTTGGTGACTCCATGGACTGTAGCCTACCAAGCTCCTCTGTCCATGGGATTTCCCAGGCACGACTATTGGAGTGGGTTCTTCTGACTTATAAACCTGTCTGATTTGGAGTAAGTTTTAATGTCAGACCTTGAAAGATGAGAACTTGAGGTCTGCTCATTTCTCTTTAGCACCTAAAGGATTGTGTTGGCTATTAGGAAAGTGTATGAACAGAACTGTGTGGCTACAAGCTTCCCTGAGAACAGTAATAAGCAAATGAATGCCTGTGGTAGGGAACCTGCTCGGAGGGTTGAAGCTTCAGGGATACTATCCAGTGGCTCATCAGCATTAGAGGATATGCGCTAAATGTCATGGCAGTGTTCAGTGCTGGAGATGCAAAGATGAATAGGCTTGGAATAAGAGGCCTATTTTTAAAGTATTAATATTTTTAATACTCAACTGTGAGACTTGTGGGCTTCACTGGTGGCTCAGTGGTAAAAAATCCATCTACCAGTGCAGGAAACTTGGGTTTGATTCCTGGGTTGGGAAAGTCCCCTGAAGATGTCCAGTGTTCTTGCCTGGAGAATCCTATGGACAGAGGCTTCTGGTGGGCTCCAGTCCATGGGGTCACAAAGAGTTGGACACGAATTAGCGACTAAACGAGACCTTGTAAGTAAAATGCTACAAAGCTAATTACCCAATTTTAAGTCTTTGAATTATTGCCTTTGGTGTGATATATGTCCTTGATTTCCCACCAGTGAACCCCAGAGGCAATTCCAGCAGGACACATCACCCATTTCTTAGCTTCTTTCTCCTTACCCACCTTTTGCTTTCTCTCCAGTCATCTTGGAATCCAGGGGAAATGAAGTAGTTCTTCACGAGAAGCTGCAGGAGACTTCTAGGCCAGAGCTGGTTCTGTGCCTGGTGGTGCTGATCATACCTCCTGGGTGCCCTGTGAGAGTGACGTGAGCTAAGCAGGTGTCTCTGGACTGTCCTTGCCTGACCCCGCCTGACCAGTCAACTCTGTGTCTTGCCCAGCTCCCTTGGCTGCTGGCACTAAGAGAACTTGAGACAGAAAAGGAGAGCTGGTTTTCCAAATATGGGCCCCAAATCCTCTCAGAGCTGTTCTCACGAGTAGTATGTAGGGAATCCCTACTCTGAGCAGAAACGGGGAAGACTGTTCTCTGCGCCATATTCGATACAGACACATTCCCAGACTGCGGGAGCCCCCAGGCTCGGAATGAAACACATTTGGAGATAGAAACGACTCAGTATGTTCTCTGGTCTTTTCAAATCTGTTCTATGGCCAGTATCCTCTAACTCTCTCCAGATTAGCTTGACAGTAACTTGCTTCAGATGTAACTAAGAGCAGAGAGTGGAATGAATTATCTTCATGACTGTTTATGTTTTGGGGTTTCCACTTGGAGATGGTGTGGATTTGGGACCTTTGGTTTCCTCGTCCAGATGACCCTAATGAGCAACTGCGGGCAAGCCACACTGCTCTCATGTGTGTTCCTGTGAGGTTAGCAGCAGAGCTGTGGGTCAGGGAGCGAAGTTCTTCACTCCTGGAAGTTTTGGAAGCTTCAGCTTAGCTTGGAGTTTACTNGGGGGTGTGGGGGGGCATATTCCAAAATAGGGAGGGATATCTGTTAACTGCTTTATCCTCCCTGTGTATGCCATACCAGATAATACACACCCCCAGTGTCTGTGGGTGTTTTTCTAAAGCATTGATGGAGTAGAAAATTGAGGTTATTCAGCCACACAGGCTATACTGAGTATTGGTTATAAGCAGAATATGTCATGGAAGAATGATTTCACTTTGGATGCCTGCTATTTGAAATGGTTGGGAATGGAAATATTCCTTTCACCATTCATCATCAGGAAGAACTTTAGTCAACACATGTTTTCTGAAGGCTAGAATGAGCAGGGAATTTTATTACAATACTTTGCCAAGAAGTGTCTTCATTCAGGAAGTTAATACACGACAATTTTTAAAAAATAGATTATTTTTGTTGTATATGACCACTACCTTATCAATAATGAATTCCTATTCTGTTCCATATTTTCTTTCTTCAGTTTAAGTGACTCCTATCTACTTCTGAGAATCTTTCTCTCTCAAGACATTTGTAACTAGGTTTAGGAAACAAAAACTCTGGCTGCTCCTTCCAGGGACAATAAAAATATATTTATTGTCAATGCATGAAAGTGGGAAGAAAATAAAAATCACTTGTAATCTCATCAACTCTGACAACTGGGAAGCCAGTGGAGGTTTTTGAATTGAGAAAAAAAAAATTAAGGAAGTTTTTAATTAAATATTTTTAAAGGATCACAGAGGATGTGAATAGACATCCTCTGGGTGAACAGACAAGGGAGAAAGCAGGGAGGGGAAGTAGGACTGTTGTAGCAGTCTAGGCACAAATTGATGGTAGCTTGGAATGCTTCCTAGCAGTGGAGCTGGGGAGCAGTGATCAAATTCTAGACCTAACGGGAAGATGGAACTGAAAGGTTTGTTGAGAGGTTCTGGGTTATGAAAACAAGAAGTAAATAAAAATGAAGGGTTTTCTTCTTGAAGAACCAGAATGATGGAGTTGCCACTTACCAAGCTGGGAAAGAAAAGAAGAGGAGGAAATTTTGATGGGAAAAATCAAAAGCTGAGTGTGGGACTCATATAGTTTTTTATTATGGTACTTGATCAAAACTGTCTCATTCAGTTTTCCCAGTGCTTTTCCACGGGGATATATGCTTTTATTAGTAAATCTCAAAGAAACACTAAGCTTAAGGTGTGGAAATGTTTAAGTCAAGGAAAGAAAACTTCTGGATAAAGATCAGAAAAAGCCAGTGAGGAGAGACTTTCCCAGGAGCCTGATGTTGGCCCTAGCATGAAGGTCTTGTAAAATGCAATTTAATCAAACTGTAGGCGCCTGACTGAGAACCGGTTTCCAAACAGCCTCACACATGCCCTTTAACATCCTTTGTTCATGCTTCTGGCTCTAACTGGGTGTGTTTCCAGGTTTGGACTTTGTTACCTGATGTGCTGTGTGATGGGGCTAATATTACTGAAAAGGAGTATGGATTTTTCCTGAGCATCATAGGCAGATCAATTCTAGTCACCTTTCCGATATTCGTTTGCACTGTAGAAACAGCTTATTTTTTTAATGAAACTCTTCCTAGCTTTTACATGAACTAAACTAGAAAACTCTGTTAGTTGTTTAGCTGATCATGCCTGAGAAAGAATGGCAATTTTGAAGCAGAATGTTTTTTAAAAATCCACTTTATTATCTTTGCGTATGGCTGAAAGCCAGCCAGTTTAAATCTCTAGCTTTAAAGGAAAAAAACCAAACATATGCTCATTCAAAATACCTAGGGACATTGTAGCTTACTCCATTTGGAATGTCCTCATAGTCTTTCTCATATTCCAGGTCAAGTGAATTTGTTTTCCCTTTGTCCTTCATTCTTTATTGTTATTATTTATAAATTCATCCAAGAGTTGTTCTATTAATGCTGATAGTATTGGGGCCTTCTTTTAAAAACAAAGCAACAACCTAAAGTGCCTAGGATTACATTTGCTTACCGAAGCAGTGTTTACGGAGCATCCTTATGTGCCTGGGGGTGCTGCAGTGCAACCAACACATCTGTTGTTCAGTTGCTCAGTTGTGTCTGGCTCTTTGTGACCCCATGGAGTGCAGGACGCTGGGCTCCCCTGTCCTTCACCATCTCCTGGAGTTTGCACAAACTCATGTCCATTGAGTTGGTGATGCCATCCAACCATCTCATCCTCTGTCATCCCCTTCTCCTCCCGCCTTCAATCTTTCCCAACATCAGGGTCTTTTCCAGTGAATTGGCTCCTTACATCAGGTGGCCAAAGTATTGGAGCTTCAGCTTCAGCATCCGTCTTTCCAACGAATATTCAGGATTGATATCTTTTAGGGTTGACCAACTTGATCTCCTTGCAGTCCAAGAACTCTCAAGAGTCTTCTCCAGCACCACAGTTTGAAGGCGTCGGTTCTTCAGCACTCAACCTTTTTTATTGTCCAACTCACATCTGTACGTGACTACTGGAAAAACCATAGCTTTGATTATATGGACATTTGTATGCAAAGTAATGTCTCTGCCCTTTAATATGCTGTCTAGGTTGGTCATAGCTTTTCTTCCAAGGAGCAAGTGTCTTTCAATTTCATGGCTGCAGTCACCTACACAGTGATTTTGGAGCCCAAGAAAATAAAGTCTGTCACTGTTTCCATTGTTTCCCCATCTGTTTGCCATGAAGTGATGGGACCAGATGCCATGATCTTAGTTTTTTTGAATGTTTTAAGCCAGCCTTTTTCACTCTCCTCTTTCACCTTGATCAAGAGACTCTTTAATTCCTCTTTGCTTTCTGCCATAAGGGTGGTATCACCTGCGTATCTGAGGTTATTGATATTTTTCGCCCCAGCTGTCTAGGAGTTGAAAGATCTAGCTTAGTGTGTGTGTGTTGTGTGGAATGGGTGACTGATCTGTAATCCAGTATGCAGATATATGACTTAAGCTTTAGTGAGTGTAAGGCAAGTCTTACACTTACCTTACAATCTTTTTAGAGAGTGATGGGCAGTGTGAGGGATTATCTGAGGAGGCATCTGAAGCTGAGATCGGCCTTGCACCAGCCTCCTTGTTTATGACAGAGAAGATGGATGGGAGCCAGTCTTGCCTCTGCAGAATTAAAGCATCTTATTTGTGTAGTTTTAGATCTTTTCAGATAAGAAGCTGGTGCAAGAGCACTGTTAACTTTAAACAGTGACAGGAGTGATGTATGTGCCTGTGCGTATTATGTTTGCATTTTTGTAAAGAAACCTGGTCAAGTGTGAACAGAGTTGTATTTGAAGAAAGTGGTACTATTTACCCAAAGGGAACAAGTAGCACATTTGAAGCCCGCATCTGCTGAGAACATCTGTGGGTTATTTCCCCCATTTTTAAGAGAAGTAGTAATATTGGGACAATGATTGTATGACAGAGAATCATATCATTTTTAGAGCTGAAGGGAGGAACATTTAGAGACTATGCAGTCTGAGCTCTTCCATTTCTTTGAATGACAAAGCTGAAAAGGACAAGCTCTGCCCTGCATTTCCCTGTTAGTTAGTGGAGGGGCTGACACCATAGTCAGGGGTTCCTTTCCTCTGTCTATCATGCTTTTATGTGTGATTAGAATCTCTGTCTCTGTGTCTTTCAGCAAGATGACCACGCAATCAGTGTTCCGGAGAAGGGCAGATTTTTACCTACTTGAGATTGATCTTTTTGTTGTTCACTCACTCAGTTGTGTCCAACTCTTTGCGACCCCATGGGCTGCACCACACCAGACTTCCTTGTCCTTCACCATCTTCAGGAGGTAGCTCAAACTCATGTCCATTGAGTTGGTGATGCCATCCAACCATCTCATCTTCTGTCACCCCCTTCTCCTCCTGCCTTCAATCTTTCCCAGCTTCAGGGTCTTTTCCAATGAGTTGGCTCTTTGCATCAAGTGGCCAAACTACTGGAATTTCAGCTTCAGCATCAGTCCTTTCAGTGAATATTCAGGACTGATTTCCTTTAGGATTGACTAGTTGGATCTCCTTGCTGTCCCAGGGACTCTCAAGAATTTTCTCCAACACCACAGATCAAAAGCATCAAATCTTCAGCACTCAGCCTTCTTTATGGTCCAACTCTCACATCCATACAAAACTACTAGAAAAACCATAGCTTTGACTAGACGGACCTTTGTTGGCAAAGTAACGTCTTTGCTATTTTATACACTGTCTAGGTTGGTCATAGCTTTTCTTTCAAGGAGCAAGCATCTTTCAATTTCATGGTTGCAGTCACTATCTGTGGTGATTTTCTAGCCCAAGAAAGTAAAGTCTGTCACTGTTTCCATTGCTTCCCCATCTATTTGTCATGAAGTGATGGGACCGGATGCCATGATCTTTTTTTTTTTTTTTTAATGTTGCGTTTTAAGTCAGCTTTTTCACTCTCCTCTTTGACCTTCATCAGGAGGCTCTTTAGTTCCTCTTTGCTTCTGCCATAAGGGTGGTGCCATTTGCATATCTGAGGTTATTGATATTTCTCCCAGCAATCTTGATTTCAGCTTGGGCTTCATCCAGCCTGGCATTTCTTTCGCATGTTGTACTCTGCATAGAAGCAGGGGGGACAATATATAGCCTTGACGTACTCCTTTTTCTCTTTGGAGCCAGTCTGTTGTTCCATGTCCAGTTCTAACTGTTGCTTCTTGACCTGCATACAGGTTTCTCAGGAGGCAGGTGAGATGGTCTGGTATGCCCATCTCTTTAAGAATTTTCCAGTTTTTGTGATCCACACAGGCAACAGCTTTAGTGTAGTCAGTGAAGCAGATAGATGTTTTTCTGGTATTCTCTTGCTTTTTCCATGATTCAACGGATATTGGCAGTTTGATCTCTGATTCCTCTGCCTTTTTAAAATCCAGCTTGACCATCTGGAATTTCTCGGTTCATGTACTATTGAAGCCTGGCTTGGAGAATTTTGAGCATTACTTTGTTCAAAATCAGTGAAATGAGACCAATTGTGCAGTGATTTGAACATCCTTTGGCATTGCCTTTCTTTGGGATTGGAATGAAAACTGACCTTTTCTAGTCCTGTGGCCACTGCTGAGTTTTCCAAATTTGCTGGCATATTGAGTACAGCACTTTCACAGCATCATCTTTCAGGATTTGAAATAGCTCAACTAGAATCCATCACCTCCACAAACTTTGTTCATAGTGATGCTTCCTAAGGCTCACTTGACTTCACATTCCAAGATGTCTGGCTCTAGGTGAGTGATCACACCATCATGATTATCTGAGTCATTAAGATTTGTACAGTTCTTCTGTGTATTCTTGCCACCTCTTAATATCTTTTGCTTCTGTTAGGTCCGTACCATTTATGTCCTTTATCAAGCCCATCTTTGCATGAAATGTTCCCTTGGTATCTCTAATTTTCTTGAAGAGATCTCTAGTCTTTCCCATTCTGTT
>SJYV01027236.1:278642-325331 GCA_006410875.1 Neotragus pygmaeus
TTCTCTTTATCTTCTTCTTTTCTGCTGAGTTTTGTGGGTTTTTTTTTTTTTTTTTTTGAAAAAACAATGCATGTGTGTTAACTGTAAAGGAAGGAAGTTGATGGGAAATTGACGAACCCCTTGGGTACAGCTGTCCGACCAGTTCCTCAGAGCCTGGGGGCTTCAGCTTCAGCTATAAAATGAAAGATTAGATTAGATCCTATCTTGGACTCTTTGGTCTGAATCTCTTCCAGTTAATTTCACAATCTCCAGGAACTGGAGAGGGGGATTAAGAGTCAGGCTCCTTGAGTCACAAAAGAAACCTAGTGCCTTGATGAGGTTCTTATTTAGTCTCTGTTAGGGGCTGAATTGTGTCCCCCCTCACTCCCAAATTCATGTTGCAGTCCTAGCCCACAGTACCCCAGAATGTGACTGTATGTGGAGAGAGGTGGTAAGGTTAGATGAGGCCGTGAGGGTGGGTCCTAATCCAGTATGTGTGTCTTTATTAGAAGAGGAGATGTGGACTCNGCATCACACACTTCTGCTCCAAGGTACTTACCACCTGGGAAAGATGCTCAGAGCCCACGAGAGAGGATATTTTTTTAAAATTTGTTTTAACTTTTGGGTGATATTGTATTTTAAAATAAACCTTTTGGAAGTATAATTTACATGTAGAAAAAAATATACCTATTCTAAGCATACGATAAATTCCACGAGTTTTGACATGCAGTCACCATCCTAATCAATATATGGAACATTTCTATCTTCTCAAAAGGTGTCGCAGTCCTCCCCTCACTGAACCCCAGACAACCATTGATGTGCTTTTTTTTCACTGTAGATTGAGACTGCCTGTGATAGAATTCACAGAGTATATGCTCTCTCATGTCTGGCTCAGAGGTCGCTAGACATTCTTGGCTCATAACAACTTTAGAGAATCAGTCATTTTTTTCACAAGTCAGCAGCAATACCTAATGGTCCCTTTAGGTCCAGAGAACTCGGTAGAAGTACTTGGCACCACGGTTCAGTTGTTGCTGTGTTTTCCTCAAAAATTTAAAATATCCTTTGGTACCTGTGAGTCCACCATAGTGCTCCAGGGTAGTACAGATTTGAGAACCAAACATCCAGCTTCTTTGACTCAGCATAACTTTTGGGGATATATTCATGTTATTGGATGTGTTACTAGTTTGTTTCTTTATTTTATTGCTCAGTACTAATTCATTTCAGAAAACACCATTGTATATTCATTCACTTGATGGGAGCCTTTGTTTCCACTTTTTGGCTATTGTGAATGGAACTATATTGACGATGTTCATTGTTCACATTCATGTGTGAGTCTTTGTGTAGGCAGATCCATATTGTCATTTCTCTAAGAATAGAATTATTGGGCCATATGATAAACACATGTCTGTCTTTATGAGAAGCTGCTAAACGTTTCCAAGTGATTGTACCATTGTACTCCTACCAACAATGTATGAAAATCAAGTTGCTCCAGTACTCACAATAGTTGGTATTGTCAGTTTTTAAAAAGTTTAGCCAGTCTACTGGGTATGTTGTTTATCTTAGTATGGTTTCAATTTTCGTTTCCCTGAAGATTAACGATGAGCATCTTTGCAAGTGTGTGTGTATTGTGCATGGTGTCTTGTCAGATCTTTTGCCAGTTTTTTAAATTGGGCTGCTTGTCTTCTTTTTACTGAGTTGTAAGAATTTTAGTGGCTCTTGTTTTCATTTTCTTAGCAGTATTTTTTGAGGAACAATAATTTAAAATTAAAATATATCAGGGTTTTTTCTGATTAGTGGTTTTTTTGGTTTTTGTTTTGGCTATCTCAAGATTAAGATTTTCACCTAAATTTTCTTCTAGAAGTTTTATAACTTTTATGTTGTGGTCTAGGATCCATTTCAAGCTATTTTTTGTGTATGCTATGAAATAAATAAATTCAGGGCTTCCCTGATAACCATTGATAAAGAATCCACCTGTAATGCAGGAGACTCTGGTTCAATCCCTGGGTTAGGAAGATCCGCTGGAGAAGGGATAGGCTACCCACTCCAGTATTCTTGGGCTTCCCTTGTGGCTCAGCTGGTAAAGAATCTGCCTGCAATGCAGGAGGCCTGGGTTCAGTCCTTGGATGGGGAAGATCCCCTGGAGAAGGGAACGGCTACCCACTCCAGTATTCTGGCCTGGAGAATTCCATGGATTGTATAGTGCATGGGGTCACAAAGAGCTGGACACGACTGGGTGACTTTCACTTTCACTTCATGAAATAAAGGTCGAGGTGTTTTTTTTTTCCCCCATTCAGATATCTGGTTGCTTTACTACCATTTGTTGAAAAAAGCTGCCCTTTCTCTTTGGAATTAACTGGACCCTTTTGTTAAAAAATCAATTGACCATGAACGTGCTTGTCTGTTTCTGAATTCTGTTCCATTAATATATGTCTGTTCATGATACCTTGATTATTGTAGATTTGTAGTAAGTTTTGAAATCGAGTTACGGAAAAAATGTATTTTTAAGTTTGATTTTGTCAAATTTTCCCAAATATTTTATTTATTTGCTTCTGAAAACTGAAGACTTAGAAAATTGACTTTATTTCTTCTTGGAGTATAGGTGCTTTAAAACTGATGTTAAAGGCAAGTGAAGTACACCAAGCATGTAGGACAATGATCTTGCTCCAGTGTGAGCTTTAAATGACCTTGGGCCTCAATTTTCTGTCAGTGAGGAAATTTTGACTCTAGAATAGTCTCCACCCAGTGTCCCATTTAAATCTAATAATCTGTCATTTTAGATCATAAATGATTTTCTCTTGTGCATTTTGCTGTGATTCAGCTTTTAAAATAGCCAAGCACAAGCAACACTGAAAACCAAATAGCTTCATGAAAACGGTGCCTGGCACTTAAGCAATAACCTGGTATCTTTTTAGTGGGAGTGCTTCAGAAACATTGTGATGCCGATAGGACCCTTTCTTTTATTTTAGGAGATTTTACAGTCATTCCTTCCTTGGGCCTTTTATCTTGTTGTTTCCCAACATATAACTCTTCATTATTAACTCTTGGTTCATGCCTCCACAGACCAAAGGCTGTGGGGCTACCTCTCCTGTCATGGGCTAATCTCAGGATTGGAGAGAGCTAGAGGTTATCTAATCCTCTGATCTTCAAAGTGTGGTCCTTGGACCAGCAGTCTTGGCATCATTTTGTTAGAAATAGAGAATGTCAGGTTGTACCCCAGACCTATTGAACCAGGTGTGCACAGGTATGTACCTTCAAAGTTGAGAAGCACTTTTCAGCTTTAGATGGTGAGCATCATCTCTGGCCTTCCCACCAGACCGCCTGGCCTCGGGACACCTCTGAGGGTAACCCCACTGGAGACAGTCTGTTCCATTTGTGGCTTTTCTGATGGCTCAGACGGTAAAGAATCTGCCTGCCATGCAGGAGACCTGGGTTTGATCCCTGGATCCGGAAGATCCCCTGGAGAAAGAAATGGCAACCCACTCCAGTATTCTTGCCTGGGAAATCCCATAGACAGAGGAGCCTGGCAGGCTACAGTTCATGGGGTCGCAAAGAGTTTGAGTTTTGTTTAAGTTTTGTTCAAGTTTCTTTTTTCTCTTGATCCCCACCAGGCCTCCCATCTGCACTTCCGGGTAGGAAAAGATATTCAGAGAAAAGTAGAAAGAAGGAATGATTCGTATATCATGAAAGCCAAAACATTTCCAGAAACCCCAAGCAGATTTCTGCTTACGGTTCATTGACTAGACTAACTGTCCCAGGGCTCCCCAGACCTTCAGGGGGTCTATGAAGGCAAGGATTTTAATGAGGCACACAGTCTTCCTGACACATCACCCAGGATGCTGTAGCATGGACAAGGAGGAGAGGGGATATTGGGTAGGCAGCCAGAAGCCTATGCCGCACATCACTCACACACATGGACATTTGTGTCTGTGTTCCAGTATTTCTGGGAGAGCCTCGTAAAATGGGTAACAGATGTAGTTACCTCTTCAGAATAGGCTGGCAGTTGGAAGAGAGACATATTTTTTTCACTTTATATTGTTCTTTTCTGCTGAGTTTTGTGGGTTTTTTTTTTTTTTTTTTTGAAAAAACAATGCATGTGTGTTAACTGTAAAGGAAGGAAGTTGATGGGAAATTGACGAACCCCTTGGGTACAGCTGTCCGACCAGTTCCTCAGAGCCTGGGGGCTTCAGCTTCAGCTATAAAATGAAAGATTAGATTAGATTCTATCTTGGACTCTTTGGTCTGAATCTCTTCCAGTTAATTTCACAATCTCCAGGAACTGGAGAGGGGGATTAAGAGTCAGGCTCCTTGAGTCACAAAAGAAACCTAGTGCCTTGATGAGGTTCTTATTTAGTCTCTGTTAGGGGCTGAATTGTTTCCCCCCCACTCCCAAATTCATGTTGCAGTCCTAGCCCACAGTACCCCAGAATGTGACTGTATGTGGAGAGAGGTGGTAAGGTTAGATGAGGCTGTGAGGGTGGGTCCTAATCCAGTATGTGTGTCTTTATTAGAAGAGGAGATGTGGACTCAGACACATAAAGGGATGACTGTGTGAAGACACAGGAAGTAGCCAGAGAAGAAACCAGGCCTGCTGACACTTGGATCTCGGGCTTCCGGCCCCCAGCACTGCGAGATAATTTCTCCTTTCTGTTTTCTAAGCCCCCCAGTCTCTGGTGCTTTGTTATGGGCAGCCCTGGCAAAGGAATACAGTCTTCTGTCCCTTTAAATTCTTGTGGGGATGGTTTTGTATTTTGTAGCATCTCCAGGACAGCTTGAGATGGCCCTAGACTTGGCTACTTCACCTAGTCCTGTCCCCAATGAAATCTGGTCCCCAGGGAGCCTGGAAATATGGAGCAAACGTGGGCAGGACGAAGCATGTGTCTGTTACTCCGAGGCCAGTGCCAGCCTCTCGCCAGGTCTCACTGCCACGCACACATCACTCCTGGGGTCCCTGGAGCCCTACCTCCAGCTTGCTTGCCTCTTTTCTGCTCCATCTTCTATCCCTGACCTTTGGAACTGACGGATGCTTTCCTGTGCTCTTGATTCTTTGCACGGCCTCTGGCCGAGAAGTCTGTCTTGACCACAAATGGTTTTGCCTTTTAGGGAAGATCTGCACCTGGGCAGCTGGTGAGATCTGAGGGTGGAATCCTGTGTTACAAGAGTTACTTTATGACACTTATTGGCAATATGTATATTCCACTGCTGATGAAGCAGGGAGAAGAGAGAGAGAGAAAGACAGACAGACACCTTTGGGGTCTCACACCTTCTCCAGCCCAGCACTCCGTCTAAGCCAGATCTTGACGTTGACCAGGGCCATAGGACTCTGAAATGGCCTGCAGTCTTCCAGTTAAAGGGAGACTCTTATCTTTCCTGGAGCCAAATGAGGGCCCATTTCTGGAGCTGATGTGGGCAGTGACTAGGGTCAGCAGGGTGCAGTGTGGGAGGGACCCAGGCCTGGTTTCCAGCAGGGGCTCAGTTGACTGCAGCTGAGCAGAGGCTGGCCTCAGGGTACTCTGCTCCCTGCTGACCCTCTCAGAAGGCGGCCTCATTTGTGAGGTCTTCGTCGGCCTGTGTACCAGTTTCTTCTCCTGGAAGCCCAGAGCGTGGGTGGGTCAGGGCAGCCTGGATGATCAGCGTGTCCCCCTAATGGAGGCCATGGTATGGGAGGAGAGAGCCATACAGATAGAAATATTTAGGTCTGGCCAAGCGGCATGTCACTGTGTGTGCCTGGGGAATACTCTACTGGTTTTTTGCTAAGTGAGAAATGAAAAGCACTTTTATTTATATAGAGAATTAAGTCTCACCGCTTTTTTATGATTTAGCATTATTTTCTTACGCCAGGGAAATTTGCTGTGATGAGAACAGAGTAACAGGCCTTTCATGCAGACGCTCAGCTATATAAGATGCCTGCCATGGCTAAGCTCTTTGAAGCCCAGGGAGGCAGACACGTATCTGGAATGCAGGGTTTTTCTGGCCATATAATTTCTTTCATCCTCCCTCCTCTTCTCTGTGCTAAGCAAGAGACTGAGCTCACAGATAGCACTCTTCTTGGTACCAGTACCTTGTGTGGAGGCAGGGGCATGGATGAATGAGGGAATGGTGGAGAGTGGCCACAGAGAGCCCGGGATATGTCTGTTGGCCTAGTTTAAGAGATTGTTCTACTTCATGCCAAATTTATGAAGAAACTCAAGAAGCTTAGAAAATTCAGTAGAAAATACATTTTCACAGTATTTTAAGCAGGAACAGACTATTTTAAGCTGAGCAGACCCTGGAGAGAAACCAGTTCAGCTTCTTCTTTTTGTGGCTGAAGGCCTGAGGCCCAGAGGAGTTGGGGTTTGCTGGGAACTTGCAGGATTGGAGCCCAGGACTGGACGCCAGGCCACTCACCCCTTTCCTTCCAGCAGGGATGCTCACCCGACTTTTGCAAAACCTTGCCCTGGACACAGAGGGATATGTTGTTCATCTCAAAGCCAAGGTTTCAGAAGTGGTTTTTATAAGAATTCATTAGAGCTACATAATTCATGGCAAATAACACAGCTAATGCACAAAATGGATACTCTCAGTAAAAGCCATTTATTAATCATTACATTCTAGTCAGAGCTCTTGGGCGAATTTAAGGAGGGAAGAAAAAGCAGGATTATGTCAAGAGTAGAGCCTTCCCCTGGATCCACAGAAAGGAAGTCCCTCTGTCCCAGACTTCCTCTGTGTCCCTTGTCCCAGATCCCCTGTCTCCCCTCTCCCCCCAGCCTAGTCCATTGGTTCCTCCTGGCTTGTCCTTCTAGTCGTCCATCATCCTGTCTCCACCCCGCTGGCTCATCCCGGTCTCCCCTCCTGGGCCCCCTCCCATCCTCTGCCCTCCGCCCCGGGTGTGCTCACCCCTCAGTGTCATCTCTGTCTCTCCCCAGGGACTTGCCCCATTTTCCCTTCTCCCCTCAGACCAACTTCCTCTGCAGCTCATACGTGATCCATGTGACTGTGTCCACCTCTCCCTGCTTCAGTCACCACTCCCGACCCCGACAGACCAATTCTATCTCTCACCCCAACTTCCAGTCCCCAGGGAGCCATCTGATCTACCTAGGTCAGCTTTTCCCACCAGCAGTGCGATGCTGTCTCACTGAGGAACTGGCTGCCTCTGGCCAGGGGGCCTGCCCTGGTCTAGGTCCAGGGCCAGGGTCCCAGGGGGGCCTCAGGGGCTCTGAGGAAGGGAGTCAGCCTCTTGCTAAACATTGTGCATATATGACCTTATTGAGTCCTTGGGGACCCTGTGATGTATCGTCCCCCACAGGGATGTGCGGACTCAGGCCCAGCACCAGTAAAGCCATTGCCTGGGCACCCATGGCCAGGAGGTGGCTGACCTGTTGGGCAGCCTCCAAAATCAGTCCTGTACCCCCCTCCTCCTCATGCCGGGCTTTTGTGAAGTTAATCAGTGGATCCTTAATAAGACAGAACGCTCTGATGCTAAGTCACCCCACTGTCTTTTGCATGAATCTGGACATCACCATGAAGACATCTGGGCTATCGGTACAGGCTTGATGTCAGCAGGATTCTTATACAAAATCTCACTCGAGCCCTTCATGGTGTCTACCATGCTTCAGGGCGAGGAGGATTTCTTTGATCTAGGTCAAATCCTCATAAATAGAAACACCCAAGTAAGGTTTAAATATTACTAGCTGGTGTGTGGAATTTTTAAAAGCTCCTGCATTCCTTTTGAAAGAAATTGTGAAGCTCTGCTGTAAATCAAATTTTGAGTAATCAGTAATCACATTGACTTGTCCCTTCATAACACGTGACATCAGGAAAGATTTCCCATGGACACGAGAACTGTAAGTGTAGCTGGGAGCGAGGTGATCATTCCTACCCTAGTCTCCTTGCTGAACAAAGGTTGCAAGTCCTTCACTGTGTTCCGTGAAATGTGCGGTGTGGGAATAGGCCTGGTAGTGAGTGACCTTCCATTTCCACTGCCGCCTCCTTGTTCCTTTGACCTCCTGCCACGGGGGCCTTGGAGGCATCCCGTGAGCTTTACACGGAAGCCGCTAATCCCCTCGCAGTGCATTCTGGCTCCATCTGGCAGCTGCTTCCTCCTCGCCAAGGCCAGGCAGGCCGTGGCCTCGGACCTGGTGAGCGGGCCGCATGAAGGTGCCTGTGACTGGTGCCCCGATCAGTCCCGTCCTGACTCATCATGTTCTCTCATCTCCGCAAGGGAGGACAGACAGGGAAGGATGCTGGAACTAGAGGCCATTAGGTGCTGGAGAGCTTTTCTCTGCCGCTTGGGCTACTGTGCGATTTGGGTTGGTGAGTTTCCAGTGGCTTCTCCTTTTAGACTGTTTAATTCCATGATGCAAACGGCGCCTCGGCTGGAGTCTGGACTCACACTTGACATTTGGCCAGGCCCAGCTTCTCTGACAGGCCAGCAGGCTGAGGCTTGCCACAGGGTACCCCTGAATCGGAGGACCCTGCTTCAAGGGTGGGCCTGGGGAGACCACGGGGTCTCTTGTGAGCACACAGACCCACCCTGCAAGGGGCCACGAGACTGTTCAGAAAATGGGGGGACTGCGTGGGAGCCAAAACCAGAAGGACTCCATTAAAGAAAGAATGTGTGATATAAGTTCATTTATGTAAAATTATTTGCGGGAGTAAAGGAAGGGCGAGGAAGAAAAAGACATTAAGATTCAATGAATAAAGAAATTGGGAACAAATACAGCTATCACTCTTACATGACATATAATATATTGTCAGATGAAAGAAAGGAATGCTACACTTAGGCTTATGATTGGATTCTGCCTGGTGGAACAGAAATCAACCCCAGAAGTCCCTGGTGTGTGTGTATGTTTTATCTGCATGTCTGAGCCAGGAGAAAGGAAGGGTCCACATCAGTTCACTCCTGGATACTTGAGATGGTAGAAGGGATTATAGCCTTTTCTTTACATATTTTATGTTCATTTTCTTATTAAAAGCAGTGCATGATAATTTTTATAATTACCAAAAATCAGTTTAAAGAAATATTTAAAAAAACAAGAAAGCTATTCTAAGGAGGGAAAAGGGGAAAAAAAATTTACCCTGGGATAGACTATTTTAAGTTTTATGCTTGACAGGTAGTCTATGTAAATGGCTCAAAATTCAAGAGAGACCTAAGTCTCTATGGGGAAAGGAAAGTCTTCTCCTACAGCCACCTATTTCTCCTTCTGGAGGCAGCCAGTTTCGCCAGATGGGGTTGTTTGCCTGTGGTCTGCCCTGGGTATCCTTTCAAGATGCTCTGTGTTTTTGCAAATATACATTTGAATGTAAAAATAGGGAAAGAGAAAGTCATGCCTCACTCCCCCCCACCCCCATCCCCAATGGTAGCACTAGACACTGCTTGGGTCTTTTCTAAGTTAAAAATATTTATTGGACATACAGAGCCATCTGACTCCTTTTACATTTGTTGTACGTATATTCTATTATTTACATGTATATTCTATTATTTATTCTATTGTTTAACCAGCCTTATGATGAACAAGCATTTGAGGTGTTTTCAATTTCTTACTTTGGAAACAATGCTGAAGTAATTACCTGCCAGGATATCCTTAGACATTTATGGGTATATCCATAGAATAAATATCTAGAAGTGGAACTGCCGAATTTCTCTCCAGAGAGGAGGTACAAACTGACGCTTCTTTCAGACATGTGTGAAAGTGCTAGACTGTCTTCAGAGATCGGTGCTGCCTTGGAGATGGGTATCTTATAAAAGCAGCAACAGGAATTTTAGAGGCGGCTTAGGAAAGTCAGGGCCTTCTCAACTGCTCCTCTAAGGCTCTTCTCTTTCCAGAAGTTTATTTTTGCTCAAACCTTGTTTTTTATGTTTCAGATGGCAAGGTTGCGAGGAAGAAATAAACATCAGTCAGTTCATAGTGAGCTGCTATGATGTGCCAGGTGCTGGGTTAGGTCAGTTTCAAATATCATCATTTTAATTCATGTAGCACACATATATGAGGTGTGTATTTGACATTTACTATCCACAGTTCCCAGATGAAAAAAGTGAGGCTCAGAGAGGCTAGGTAACTTACCTAAGGTCACACAGTAGGTGAGTGCCAGAGCTAACTTTCTGAGTGTGTCAGAGTACTTATGTTCTTTCTGATCTTTCTCCTTCTCTCTCTTAGGGAATTAGAAATCTCTATAGCTCTAGCACTGCAGCAAAGGTAGGGCTGTACTGAGCAAAAACTAGGTATAAAAGATTGGTGTTAGAGTTGAAATATGAATGTCTGCCATTGCTTGTGCCTTGGAAGCTCTGTAAATAGATCTGTGGGTTGTAGAGGAAGTTTGCTTTTGGATTATATGGATTGTCCTTAATGTACAAAGGGCTGTGTTCCCAAAATTCTTTAACTCTGAGGGAGAAGACACGGCCTGAGGCAGTGATGCTCTGACTGAAGCGTGAAGCCCACGTAAACCCACAGTGTTCTAACAGTACTGGTGGCCATAATGTCTTGGCACTCCCAGTGCATAACAAGATGCATAGGTGAGGATGTACGAAAAGGTAAGAGATATAAGATATAAGGAAAATAGAGCAGTGTCTCCCACATCTGGGAGCTGGGATGGGGTTTGGGGGCATGGCTACAGTGAGGCTCGGGGCTGGCACAAAACACGGGGCAATACAAACTTGCTTAGGTGAAATTGTTAAAAGCATTACTGCTAAGCGGAATGGGGCCATGTATTATTTTTGAAAGTCAAATGTATGTAGATTGGCAAGTGTCTGTACTTTTTGTTTCAAATGGCTTTATTAGACTAATAGCCTCTGATACAAATGGGCTTCAGTTAAAGATATAATTTGTTATAATTTCGCAACTCAAGAAATAAGGAGATTTTTTTTTCCTCCCATAAAAACCAACATAAGTTTTCTCATAAGTGATAGAGCTTATTGTGGTACTTGTTCATTTTTCTGTTCATTATCAAAAGTGGTGTAATTTCCATTTGATGGAGATTAGATGGTACTCTTTTGAGCTAATGTTATGAGTCAATCACTAGATTACTTTGTGCTTCAAGACTGAAAGGAGGGACTTCCCTGGTGGCCCAGTGGGTAAGACTTCACCTTCCAATGCCGGCGATGTGGGTTCGATCCCTGGTTGGGGAGTTAAGATCCCACATTGCCTCATGGCCCTAAAACAAGAACATAAACAACAGAAGCAGTACTGTGACAAATATAAAGACTTTAAAAATGGTCCACATTAAAAAAAATTATAAAAGATCGAAAAGATCCAGTGTCCTGATATCCTCTTCTCCTTAGCCTTGTTTTCTGGAAGTTTGGTGGGATAGCATTGGATGAACAAAAGCTTATATCTCACTTCTAGTAATACTCCAAAGCATGCAATAGGCAGAGAGAGATTTCCTGAGACAGAAAAGGAAGCCAAGCTTACAGGTCTCTAGTTGGTCAGAGGTGGATGGGAATGTTTACCCTGACTTACCCTGTCCCAAGGGTCAGCTCTTACATGTCTATGCCCCCGCAACTGACACTAGGGTGTTTCCATATTACTGCTACTTCCTGAACGTTTGTAACCATTGATGATGTTTAACTACTTTGATCTACTAACTTAATAGCCATTGGTAGGTAGGAGCCTGCCAATTATTACCAGGTGTTAGATAGTATCTAACTATTAGATACTATCTAATAGTATCTACTATTATTACTATTAGAACTTTCTGTGTGATTGTATATGGCTTCAGTTTGAGTTTGTCTAAAAGAATACACTTTTTCATTTTACAAATATCAGAGTGTGAGGCACATGTGAAATAATCATAAAAGCTGAAAAAAGAGTTTCAGCCAAAAAATGCATGCTTATGTAACATTTCCACCTTTTATGGAGTTGATCTGAGATTCCCTGGTTTTTCAGCTTGAACGTCATGGAAGATATGGTTAAATGAAGTTTACCCTTCCGAGAATCTGTCAAGCATTTCATTTTTGAGGGGGTGAGGATGGTTATGCTGTAACACCAGTGGGTGTTTCTTAGTGATAGTTTGGGTTTTTAGTTAACTAATAGGGTTTGTTTTTGCTTTTATTTTTAATTGAGATATAGTTGAGATGTAATTGACATACAGTAAAATGCACAGTTTGTAAGTGTACCATTTGATTAAGTTTTGAGATGTGTGCTGCTGCTGCTGCTAAGTCGCTTCAGTCGTGTCCAACTCTGTGCAATACCAGAGACGGCAGCCTACCAGATTTCCCTGTCCCTAGGATTCTCCAGGCAAGAACACTGGAGTGGGTGTATGTACCTATTAAACTATCACCACAGTCAAGACAATGGACAAACCCACCTCCCTCAGGAGTTTCCACTTGTTCACTCCTGTCCCTTCCTGTCCTCCACTCACCCCAGGCAACCACTAGTCGTGTCCAATACTGCAACCCCATGGACTGTGGCCCGCCAGGCTCCTTTGTGCATGGGATTTCCCAGGCAAGAATACTGGAGTGGGTTGCCATTTTCTTATCCAGAGGATCTTCCCCACTCAGTGATCAAACCCAAGTCTCCTGCATTGCAGGTGGATTCTTTACTGCTGAGCCACCAGGGAAGCACCTTCTTTCACTCAGCACAGTTATTTTCAGATTCATCTATGTTGTGCATAAATGATCCAGTTGTGTATATCCACCCAGTATGGCTGGATATACACAGTATATCCAGTATTTTTTATAGCTGATCAGTATTCCATTGTATGGATATACAACAGTTCATCATCTCCTCACCTTTAATGGACATTTGGGTTGATTCTGGCTTTTGACTAGTTCACATGAAGCTGCTATGAAGATTTACATGTAAACCTTTCATTGGATTTATGCTTTTCTCTTGGGGAAAATTTTAAGAGTGAATAGCTGTATCACATGGTAGGTGTATTCAGCTTTTCAAGAAATGCCATCAGCAGTGTCTGAGAGTCCCAGTTCCTCTACACCCTCACTAATATTTGGTGCGGTCAGCCCTTTTCATTTTGTCACCCTCATAGATGTGGTCTTCTGGTTTGTTGCATTTCCCTAATGATTAATGACATTGAGCATCTTTCCATGTGTTTATTTACCACTGGTGCAACTTGTCTGGAGAAATGTCATTCAGACTTTTGCTTCCACCCCCCTTTTAAATTGGGTTGTCTTCTTCTTACTGTGTTTTTAGAGTTCTTTATATATTAAGAATACAAATCCTTGTATTAGATTTATGCTTTGCAAATCTTTCCTCCTCATGTGTCTTAT
Source organism: Neotragus pygmaeus (assembly GCA_006410875.1). Lineage (NCBI taxonomy): Eukaryota > Metazoa > Chordata > Mammalia > Artiodactyla > Bovidae > Neotragus > Neotragus pygmaeus. The sequence goes on from SJYV01027236.1 coordinate 291,820, forward strand.
CTTTTCATTCAGTGTCTTTGGAAGAGCATAAGTTGTTAACTTTGATGATGGGTTTACCATTTTGAAAGAAACTATTTTATTTATGGCATCAAAAGCACTTTCAAACTTAATAACCACACTTCCACTTGCAGCTAAGGTAGAGTAACTGAGACTGTATTTACTCTTGTACTTGGAAAAGAACCCAAGCCAAATATATAAAATCATGATATTCGAGACCCTGAGCACCAGGTGACAAAGGACAATGATCTTGAATCCCGGGGAACAAACAATTGTCCCAGCCTAGAGCCTTGAGAGTGCCCAGGCTGTGGTGCAGAGAGGGGGAGCTGAGGCTGAACCCCTGAATGAAGGAGCACAGAATGAGTAGAGTTTAGAGGACAGAAGACTGGAGAGGAGAGAGACCTCTAAGCGTTCCCTGGAGAACAGGCAGGATGCTGATCAGCGCATGTTTGTGAGCAGGTGATCTCAGACTGTGGAAACCAGTGAGGGTGCTTAGATCTTATTTCCGCTGTGGTCTCCTCCTACCCCTCACTCAGAGCACTAAATAACTTGTGCCACGTCTGCTTCCCTATTCCCCACCCCGACTCTCTAAATAACCCATTTCCAACTATACTTCAGAACAGAGCAGTTTTGGCCTCACCAGTTTCCCTAGAGCAGCGGTCCCCAACCTTTCTGGTATCAGGGTCCAGTTTCATGGAAGACAATTTTTCCACAGACTGGGGTTGCAAGGGGTGGTTTCAGGATGACTCAAGTGCATTACATTTATTGTGCACTTTATTTCTATTATTATTATGTCAGCTCCACCTCAGATCATCAGACATTAGATCCTCGAGGTTGGGGACGCCTGCCCTAAAGAGTCTCTGAGTCATAATTCTCAAAATTTACAAGACAATTCAAGATGTTGGCATTAGAATCTCCCCAAATGGATCTTAACTTTGGTGTGATTTTAGTTTGTCAAAGATGTGAGAACCAGGTAGGATGGAAAAACAGACTGAGTTCCAGAGGAGTGCAGGGCTTCTGGGTTCTGCACCAAACTCTCCGTGTGGATGGGGCAGTGATGTGCCCAGAAGTCTGCACACTGGCCCAGCTGGGCCTCTGTGTTCCCTTGGGAAGAAGAAGGTGTAGACTGTGGCCCTGGTGGCCTGACTTGTGTGCCACACCAGCGTCAGATTCAGAACCACAGACCTGAAGGAGCTTGGAAAGCCACCTGAATATGCTGTCCATTTATGGACTCATCAAATGATGGATTCTGTTATTTACCATCTGTCTCAGGCCTGCTGTAGGCTGGGCATTTGCTCCGGATGCTTGGATCCAACAGCGAACAGGAGAAATGCCCACACTTGTGATGCCTACATTCTAGTAGACACACCATCAACCAGAATGTCAGATGGACAGAAGTACTGTAAGGAAAATAAAGCAGGAGATGGGATGTGGGTTACCAGGAGGTGGTGGGAGTGGGGATGATGCTGTTTGTACAGGGTGGTCAGGAAGTCTCTTTTTGAGCAGAGACCTGAATGAAGCGTGTATGGGGTGTGGGGAGGCTGGTTGGGGACCTAAGCGGTTAAAACGGGGTCCTGAGGTGGGAATGTGCTTTGCAAGGAGGCCATGAGGCTAGAGCAGGCTGAGGAGGGGCAAGAGAAAGGAGCAGAAGATGCAGGACCCTGTAGATGTGTGAGTGACAAAGCGGGCAGAGAGTCTGAGCAGATGAGTAACGTGGTGTGATGTGCGTTGTGTGGAAATCCCACTGGCTTCAGTGGGGAACAGACTGGGGTCAGGAACTCGGCTAGGAGAGCATCCCACATGCAGGCTGGTGGTGACGTGGACTAGGGAGCTGATGAAATGGTCAGATAGATGGGTTTGAAGCTAGAGCGACGGGATGTGCCGATGTATTCAGTGTGTGGTGGTGAGAGAAAAGGAGAGATATAAAGGAGTCCATGTACTTTTCCCAAAGCAAACGAAGAACAGAGTAGACATTCACAGACATGGGGAAGCTTGGAAAAGGAGTAACTTGGTGGGGCATGGGGCCAGTGGGAATCAAGAGTGATTTTAGACACATTAGTGTCCAAGTGACAGTTTTTAATAGGTAGTCAGATCTCAGTGTGATATTCAGGCAAAAAGTCAGGACTGAAGGTGACCTGAGACCGTGGCTAGGCATGCAGCCAGGTTGCTGGGAGTTTCCACATAAACTGAGCTGCCCCCGGAAGTGGCTCTTTGCCCTGATGAAGCTGTCCTGTTTGGGGGTCCCTTACTTTCTAACGGACGTTAACATTTTCATGATTATGTTCTTTTGGCTTCACTGAGGCTTCGTTCGGAAGCCGGCTGCACCTGCCTGCTGGAAGGTGTACCTGAAAGATAAGAAAAAATAGACTTAATTGGTTAAGAATTCTTTCTTGTTACAATTTTTGTTCAATTCTTTCCTGTTACAATTCTTTCACAGTTACAACTTTGAAGAGGTTAAGATGAGGGCTCGGCTGCGGTTGGTCTTGTAACACTTTTCACGATGCCAGGGGTGCTTTCTGTTTGTTTAAAACAGACTCCAGTCCAGGCTGGATCTTCTGGGAATGAATCTTGGGTGGGGGGAGTAGATAAAGAAAAGCTGGTGTTGGAAGAGGGTCTGGTGGACCACTTTCCTGGTAGTGTTTGTTTATACAAGTGGGCGATATTCATGTGCAAAGCAAGGAGGTGGAAGAATTTCAAGGTTCCTTCTAGGCTCTGTGGGTCTGACTCTAGTTTGTGAGGTCTTTCAGGCCCCTTTAGTGGCTTCTCAGCACCCTCCTCACCCAGAGAAATTCATTCCGCCTACCCTTCCCTTTCTCCAAAGAAAAAATGAATTTGCAGGAATTCTTGTCATCTTCCTTCGGAGACGTGAAGGTAAGATACAGTTTCCGACTGTTCTTCAGGACTTCAGATTGCTCCCTTTGTCCCTCAAAACCAGGTCGACTTCGACAAGGCAGCCTGGCCACTGTTTCAAATTTCAGTTCAGGTCCTAAAGGTTCCTCCCCTTTTCGGATGAGAGGAGAACTCAAGTTGGAGGGAAACCGTTTTAGTCTGAAGGCTTTTGTGAAACTGTCTGCATTCACTCCTCTGAGCCTGGAACCGTTTCCAGGAAGAAGTAGGTGACAGGCTATCCAAATAAAGAGTCACCTTTTGAAAGCACTCCAGCCCAGCAGCGTGGGGGCTTTTTATGATCCTGACTTGTATCTTGAGAGCAGGCAGGCCAGAGCTGGGTCTGGGCTCCGTTCCTCCTCTCCCTCTCCTCCCCTTAGCGCACTTTGATCTGCGAAGCATGTCTAATCCTCAGCCAAGTCTGCTAGAACTTTATCCAAAGCAGGAAAAGGGGAAATATTTTTCCTTTCTTGGGTGGATTTGTATTTATATAAACCCTTAGCAATGCTGATGGAGCCAAGTGGCCGGCACACAAGTCTGAGGATCAGGGTGTCGGAATGACTGAGCACAGGATCGGGCAGGGCAGTGGGTCCCTGTACCCTGGGTCAGCTTTGACATGGGTCAAAGGTCAGGAGAGGGTGGTGTAAGTCCTGGCATGCATTTTGCTAGAGGATGTGCTTATACATAAGGCCATTTATACAGCAGCTCAAGCTGAGCCAGCAGCTGATCAATTAACTCCAGATCATAACTCCAGTGAGATATCTGTATGTATGTGAATGATTAGTTCACTTTATTTCTTCTGTCGTCACTAAGAATATAGGTGTGGAAGGTCTTAGCTGATCTCTGAAACTTTAGTGTCGGAAACTTGACCTTTTCACAGGGTGTCCGTTATTGATTTACTGATACTTGCATGGATCTGTCCACACCTTTTTGGACCAGCCCATGCCACTTCTCAAGGGTAGTGAGTTTTTGCTTTTTTATTGATGTAACTCTCATCTGTAATATTATGTAAGTTTCATTTGTACAACATTATATTTCTACTTCTGTCTACCCTACAGTGTGCTCACCACCAAAGACTCAGTTTCCATCCATCACCATCCATTTCAGTTCAGTTCAGTCGCTCAGTCGTGTCCGACTCTTTGCGACACCATGAACCGCAGCACGCCAGGCCTCCCTGTCCATCACCAACTCCCAGAGTTTACCCAAACTCAGGTCCATTGAGTCAGTGATGCCATCCAACCATCTCATCCTTTGTCGTCCCCTTCTCCTCCTGCCTTCAATCTTTCCCAACATCAGGGTCTTTTCAAATGAGTCAGCTCTTTGCATCAGGTGGCCAAAATATTGGAGTTTCAGCTTCAACATCAGTCCTTCCAAAGAACACCCAGGACTGATCTCCTTTAGGATGGACTGGTTGGATCAGCTCGCAGTCCAAGGGACTCTCAAGAGTCTTCTCCAACACCACAGTTCAAAATCCTTTTTAACTCCCCCCAACCTCATCCTTTCCCTCCTGGGAGCCACTGTTCTCTTCTCTGTATCTATATGTTTGTTTTTGTTTAGTTTGATTTGTTCACTTGTTTTTGCTTATTAGGTTTTTATATTCCCCACGAGTGACATCAGACAGTATTTGTTTTTCTCCACCTTATTTCAGGGTGGTGAGTTTTTCAGGCATATTTCACATCGATATGATGGCTTTCTTGTCCTAAAACCACTTCCTTTAAGCTTCAAGTGGTGTCTCATGGTTCTATGTTTCAGGCTACAGCCTGACTTGTTTTCAGACATTCTAGAGAAATCTTGTACAGAATCTAAACACAGCATCCCTTGCTCTTGTGATATCATGATTTGTCTGTTGTCACCGTTGTTTAGTCACTAAGTCGTGCCCTACTCTTGCGACCTCATGGACTGTAGCCCGCCAGGCTCCTCTCTCCATGGGATTCCCCAGGCAAGAATACTGGAGTGGGTTGCCATTCCCTCCTCCAGGAGACCTTCCCAACCCAGGGATCAAACCCATCTCCTGCATTGGCAGGCAGATTCTTTACCACTCAGCCACCAGGGAAGCACATTGTCTGGGCTAGTCCAGACATGATGAAGTTATTGACAACAGCCAGTGTATAGAACGTTGATATAAATCAATCTTTTTTAGAATTTATTTATTTTAATTGGAGGCTAATTACTTTACAATATTGTAATGGTTTTTGCCCTACACTGACATGAATCAGCCATGGGTGTACACATGTTCCCCATCCTGAACCCCCCTCCCACCTCCCTCCCCATCCCATCCCTCTGGGTCATCCCAGTGCACCAGCCCTGAGCAGTCTGTATCATGCATCAAACCTGGACTGGTGATCTGATTCACATATGATAATATACATCTTTCAATGTTATTCTCTCAAATCATCCCACCCTCGCCTTCCCCCACAGAGTCCAAAAGACTGTTCTTTACATCTGTGTCTCTTTTGCTGTCTCGCATATAGGGTCATCATTACCATCTTTCTAAATTCCATATATATGCATTAATATACTATATTGGTGTTTTTCTTTCTGGCTTACTTCACTCTGTATAATAGGCTCCAGTTTCATCCACCTCATTAGAACTGATTCAAATGTATTCTTTTTAATGGCTGAGTAATACTCTACTGTATATATGTACCACAGCTTTCTTATCCATTCGTCTGCTGATGGACATCTAGGTTGCTTCCATGTCCTGGCTATTTGTAAACAGTCTGTGATGAACACTGGGGTACATGTGTATCTCTCAGTTCTGGTTTCCTTGGTGTGTGTGCCCAGCAGTGGGATTGCTAAGTCGTATGGCAGTTCTATTTCCAGTTTTTTAAGGAATCTCCACACTGTTCTCCATATTGACTGTACTAGTTTGCATTCCCACCAACAGTGTAAGAGGGTCCCCTTTTCTCCACACCCTCTCCAGCATTTATTGTTTGTAGACTTTGGGATAGCAGCCATTCTGACCGGCGTGAGATGGTACCTCATTGTGGTTTTGATTTGCATTTCTCTGACAATTAGTGATGTTGAGGATCTTTTCATGTGTTTGTTAGCCATCTGTATGTCTTCTTTGGAGAAATGTCTGTTTAGTTCTTTGGACCATTTTTTGTGATATAAGTCAATCTTTTGTTTCACTATTTTTTGCTCTTTCCAAACTCCAGATTCTGGCAACCTCTCTGGAGGAATTCTTCTACATATCAATAAGTGCCATGGGGGCCACATTCACCTGCTGTCCCAGGCTGTTTATCCTGGCCCCCAGGAATAAGTGTCTGATGGGGCCTTGCACTTCAAAGGGGAACCTTCTGCAAGTTTCTCCCAGGCATCTCGTCCCAATGCTGGGGTGGACACTTGGGCAAGAAAACTCCCTGGGGGCCCTAGGACTCTATCAGCAGGTGGAGAGAGTCTAGACAGAAAAACATCCTGGAGGAGGAGAGGATGGGGTCTCTTGTTGCACTACAAGTAATGGAAATGGCGGGGGGTTGGGCGGGAATAGAAGTGGGAATTTCAAAGTTCAGAGTGTGAGGAAGGATGGTGCAGAGGGTAGCATGTGTGCAAATAAAAACATAAAAATGAAGAAGGAAAAAAAGACATTAAGAGGAAGTGTACACTTGTGATGTGAGGGAAGAAGATCTACAAAGAAATTTTGTCAGCAGTTTTTTTTTTTCCCTCCTTGGTTGAACTTTTGCCAAACGCTTGATCTGAGGTCCCAGCTCTTTTGATCCAGAAGAGACCTGTGTGATGATCCATCCAGGAGGTGCCTTGGACCAAATGCCATTCTTCATAGTGGAGCATACCCAAGACGCTTAGTCACCTCCTTCTGACCCTCAAACAAAAAGCTTTATGTAATTAAAAGCAAACATAACTATGAGGACAATCATCTTCTGTCCCGAATTGGGTTAAACAAGGAAAGGCTGGGTTTGTCTGCTCCCAGTGGAAAACCGGACAAAAAAGGAAAAATTCAAAGTGTGCGTCATCTGTGCCCCACTTTGCAGGGGGAGGCTTGGCTTCCATTGAATTACTCATCAGGAGTGTCTGAGGGCTTCACAGGTTAGCATCAGTTTTATTGAATTGAATGCGTCAAAGAAGGCATCAGGAGCGTGGTCTTTGTTTTTCTTTCTGCCTGTAACCGTCACCACTGTTACCACCCTAGAGGGTGCTGGGAAGAAGCTGAAGTGTTGAAATTTTGTTTGTTCAGTGCAGCCTAATGACAGGCCATGAAAACTCACTGAAGGTAGGTCCTGAGTTGTACCCGTAGTTCAAGGTCATCTCTAAGAACCCCAGCTGGCCTGCTCCTGTAGGCTTGTTGTAGGTTGTACTCTCTTAATGATAAGACTTTAAAATTGTCCCCAAAGCTTCAAGGCACAGAAGGGCATTTCTGAGCGATTTTTTAAAAACAAAGTCCCAGCATTAAGAATCAAAACTGAACTTGAGAATGCAACAGATCTTGGAGACAGAAATCTACACTGTTAACTTGCCTAGAACTCATTGGGTTTTGACATTTTGAAGAATGACATGACTAAATGGTGAAATGAAAACAGTTCTGGAAGAGATTCATAGTGTCTGATGGTGTGAGTTTTTGCAGCTGCCTTCGGAATTCATAATTTAGGATGTGTCTGATTATTAAGTGGTCCGATCAGCCTGACATATTTCCAAGAGGAACAAAACTGAGCCAAAAGCAAAGGGTTCACGGGAGGAATACAGAATCCCTGAGGTGTAGGGAACCCTTCTTGGAGTCTCAGAGTGCCATAAAAGAATACGATATGGCCAGGTGCCAGACGAGAGCTGTGGGCACCCCAGCTGACTTCCCTGTGACCAAGCAGAAAGATGCCTGCTGAATCTAGGGGTACCCCAGTTACCTGGCGAGTTCAGCAGTAATTCCCAGGGGACCTCCCTGGAGCGTTTTGAGGGTGGCCTAGCTGGCTTTCTCATTAACTCAGCAGAACCCAGTGGGGGCAGCTTTTCAGGGACTCCAGCTGGTGCCCCCATCTAGCCTCATTTCAACAGCATGCTCCCCACCTTCCCCCACAAGACAGCTTCCTGGGGAATTTTGTCAGCACCCAGAGGATAGTCTGCTGCTGGCTTCGGCCACCTGACTGTGAACTAGTCTGGCCTGGGCAGCCCAGCGGGCTTCTCCCCAACCCAGGGGCTGCACCCCTCCCCACCCCAGCTCATGAGGTCTGACTCTTGGCCTAGCCGGGGGCTCCCCCATGCCCAGGCCCTTCTTCCTTGGTTCTTTTCCCTCAGCCTTGGCATATGCTTTAGAATTCTCTTTCCCCTTGGTAGTGAGTCCCTTGTAATAGGTTAATAATTATTTATATTAAACCTTAGTCTGTGGTTTCTGTCTCCTGAGTAGGCTGAACCATAGAGCCAGTAAATCTTAGCCAAGATCGGAACTAAGGCTAATTCCAGAACCAAACTGCTTTGTATCATTTCTCTGCTATCAGCAGTTTCATATACACTGAGGTGATTGTTGTGATTAAAGTGCTTTAGACTGATTTATTTTTGTCTTTTCAAATTTTTATTGGCATATAGTTGATTTACAATGTTGTGTTAGTTTCAGGTGAATAGCAGAGTGAACCAGTTATACATACATTTACTGTTTTTTATATTCTTTTCACATATAGAGTATTACAGAGTATTGAGTAGAGTTCCCTGTGCTATCCAATAGGTCCTTATTAATTATCTTTATACAATAATAGAGTGTACATGTTAATCCCAAGCTTCCAGTTTATCCTTCCCCCCAGTAACCATAAGTTTGTTTTCTACATCTGTAACTCTGCCTCTGTTTTGTGAATAAGTTCATTTGTACTTTTTTTTTAGATTCTATATATATATAAGTGATATGATGTTGTCTTTCTCTGACTTCACTATGTATGACAGTCTCTAGGTCCATCCATGTTACTACAAATGGCATTATTTCATTTTCTTTATGGCAGTAATATTCCATTGTATATACATACCATATCTTCTTTAGCTACTCCTCTGTCAGTGGACATTTAAATTGCTTCCATGTCTTGGCTGTTGGAAATAGTGCTGCAGTAAGCACTGGGGTGCGTGTTATCTTTTGCAATCATGGTTTTGTCTGGGTGTAAGTGCAGGAGTGGGACTGCTGGGTGATAGAGTAGTTCTATTTTTAGTTTTTAAGGAAATTCCATACCGTTCTCTGTAGTGGCTCTACCAATTTACATTCCCACCAACAGTGTAGGAAGGTTCCCTTTTCTCCACACCCTTTCTAGCATTTACTGTTTGTAGGTTTTTTGATGATGGCCGATCTGACTGATGTGAGGGCATACCTCATTGTATTAATAGTTTTGACTTGCATTTCTCTAATAATTAGTGATGTTGGGTATCTTTTCATGAACTTTTTGGCCATCTGTATGTCTTCTTTGTTGAGATGTCTCCTTAGACCTACCCATGTTTGGATTGGGTTGTTTGTGTTTTATATTGAGCTACATGAACTGTTTGTATATTTTGGAGACTAATCCCTTGTCAGTTGCTTCTTTTGCAGTTCATCACGTTGGCCTCCAGGGCCTTTGTGCTGGGCTCCTTTCTCTTCGTCTTCTAAGCCTTGTGATCTTTCACTCACTCACTCCTCCATCTAACCACCTGTTCCCTTTAGTAGTCAGACACAGAGCCTTAGAGCTGGGAAAAACTCAGAGATGAACAAGGCCATCTCCTCAACTCTGTTTTTCGGGTGTGGGAAGTACAACATAACTCACAGCTTCTTAGAAAATTGTTGCTGGCTGTGGTCCCCATTTCCACCTCCTATTCTTTCCCCGGGCCTCTTCAGTCACACACCCGTCCCTACCTTCTGGCCAAGGCTCCGGTCACCTCCAGACCCAGGGGCCCCATGCCTGTTGTTCCTTTGCTTGTCCGCCCAGCAGAATTTGGTACAGCTGGCCACCCCCTTTTCTTGAAAGGGTCTTGTTTCTTTTGTGAAGCCATGTTCTCCTGCCTTGTGGCACTTCCTGGCTGGCCTCTCTTCTTTCAGCCGTCAGCTAGGAGCACCCCAGGCTCCGTCTCCAGTTCCTTTCGCTTCTCTGTCTACTCACTTTCCTGGGTGACCCCGTTCACTTTTATGCCATTACCGATCGCACGTTTGCTGATTTCTTCCGAATCTCTACCTCCAGCCTTAACCTTTCCCCCAAAGTCCAGAATTGAACAAACAGTTGCACACTTATTATGTATTACCATGTTTGTCTAACAGTCAGATCTAACTTGACTAAAAGAGAGCTCCTAATTTCTCTCCTTCCCACAAGTCACTTCTCTCTCAGCTGTCACCTTCCCAGACCAAAGATTTGGAATTATCCTTGATCCTTCTCCACCTCTTACCTCCACATCCAAGTCAGTGGAAGTCCTGCTGACTGCCTACAGAACACAGCAGCCTCTCCATCTCTGCGGGCTCCTTTCCAGACCAGGCCTCTCCACCTCCCCCCTGGGCCCATCCGTGAGCCTCCGCAAGTGCCCCTGCCTTCATTTTGCTGTCCTTCCACAGCAGCCAGGATGATCTTCTCAGATCAGATGCCATTCAGTTCAGTTCAGTCGCTCAGTCGTGTCGACTCTTTGCGACCCCATGAATCGCAGCACGCCAGGCCTCCCTGTCCATCACCAACTCCCGGAGTTCACTCAAACTCACATCCATCGAGTCGGTGATGCCATCCAGCCATCGGTCGTCCCCTTCTCCTCCTGCCCCCAATCCCTCCCAGCATCAGAGTCTTTTCCAATGAGTCAGCTCTTCACATGAGGTGGCCAAAGTACTGGAGTTTCAGCTTTAGCATCAGTCCTTCCAAAGAACACCCAGGGCTGATCTGCTTCAGAATGGACTGGCTGGATCTCCTTGCACTTAAAACCCTCAGCACGGCTCTTTACCACTTAGAATAAAGACCACAAACATTTCCCCCTGGTCTGCAGAGTCCCCAGTGTCTGGGCCTCACGCCCTTCCTCCCTCCTCGTGTCATGCTTCTTCACCCCACAATCTAGACTCTTCTCTGGGCAACCAAGCATCTTCCTACTTGCATGATTTTGCATCAGTGGTTTCCTCTGCCTGGAATGTTCTTCCCAAGGTTTGCTTCTTCTCATCATTCAGATTTCAGCTTTAACGTCACCAACTTGAAGAGGCATCTCAGGCAACCCAGTCTCTCTCTCATTTTAATAAGTCTCTCTCTCTCTCTGTTTTAATAATCTGTGTAATGAGGTTTTAAGTAGTTATGCAGTTTTTTTCTTACCAATCTTCCTCCTAGACTCTAAGCTTTATGAAATCAGGGACCGTTGCCTACCTTATGCCCTGCTGTTCTCTCAGAGTCTCTGGTGCTGCCTGTCTTGCATTAGTTGGTGGTGGTTATGTACCTGTTGAATGAATGGTGAACTTAGTAGCAGAACCAGATCTAGAACATAAATTTTCCCCTTTTGTTTCATATCTAATTTATACCAGGATTTTTTGCCAGTAAAGTCTTCCCTGCCTGTTAAGTTATTGTGTCTCCTGTATACTTAAAGGTTAAGATTTCCAAAAACAATTCCAAAGCCACATTACCGTTAATTCATTCTGATTTTAAATTTACTTATAAATTTCACCTTTCATTTAAATATGATAGAAAAGACCATGTTCAGTGACATTTTGTGACCTATATCCCTTGGTTTTAAAACTTTTTTTTCATTTATTACAATTGGCTATTATAAAATGGCCCTTTAAGATACTTTTATAAGTTGGGAAAAGCATGTTTCCATAGTTGTGCCTGGTGATGGGTCCAGTCCTGGGCTTGGGGATAGAGGGACCAGGTCTATTGTTGCTCTTGACATGGACTCACTGTGTTACTTCCTACGTGTGACTTTCTCTTCTTAAAAAGTCATTAATTCATCACAATTGATTTTTTTTTTAAATCAAGACTACCAAAATGTACAACCAACTCTGTTTTTTTCGGAGCAGCAGCCCACTTGGAGCCTCCCAGCCACTGTGCTGTGAGGAGGCTCAGCTCTGNAAATGGTACCTCATTGTGGTTTTGGTTTGCATTTCTCTGATAGTGATGTTGAGCATCTTTTCATGTGTTTGTTAGCCATCCGTATGTCTTCTTTGGAAAAATGTCTATTTAGTTCTTTGGCCCATTTTTGGATTGGGTCGTTTATTTTTCTGGAATTGAGCTGCATAATTTGCTTGTATAATTTTGAGGTTAGTTGTTTGTCAGTTGCTTCATTTGCTATTATTTTCTCCAATTCAAAAGGCTGTCTTTTCACCTTGCTTATAGTTTCCTTTGTTGTGCAGAAGCTTTTAATTTTAATTAGATCCCATTTGTTTATATTTGCTTTTATTTCCAGTATTCTGGGAGGTGTATCTATTAATCTCCTACTCTGAAATTGTCCTTCCCCCTTCCGTCTGGTAACCACTAGTTTGTTTTCTGTACCTGGGAGTGTTTCTGTTTTGCTGTATACATTTGTCTGTATTTTTAAGATTCCACATATAAGTAGTATCATACAGTATTTGTTTTTCATTCTGGCTTATTTCACTAAGCATAATATTTGCTAGGTCCACTGATGTTGCTCCAAATGGAAATGTTCCATTCTTTTTTATGATCAACTAACATTCCATTGTGTGTATATGCTAAATCTTCTTTATCCAGTTAGCTGGTGATGGGCTCCTGGGTTGCTTTCATATCTTAGCTATTATAAACATTGCTGCTATGAAAATTAGGTGCATGTATCTTTTCAAATTAGTGTTTTCCCAGATACATACCCAGGAGTGTAAATACTGAATCATAGGGTAGTTCTATTTTTAATTTTTTGAGGAACCTCTATACTGTTTTCCATAGTGGCTGCGCTAACTTACTTTTCCAGTGTTTACTCCTCCTGTGTATATACTTTCTAGGTTTTATTCTGTCTTAAGACAAGATGTCCTTTTATTTTTCTCTGGCTCTCGTCTTCCATATAAAAGTGACCGTGGAGTTCTCCCATTTTTGCTTCTCTGATAACTCTGTGGGCTTGCAGAGTGGGAGCCTTCCTGCTCATCGGTTTCCAAGGATGCTACCTTTGCCCTGAGGGGATGTGGGAACATGTATTTGTGTATCATTGCGCCTCATCCAGAGTCACGTTTAATTAAAAGACAGCAGCGGACTTTGGGCGGTGGAGGAGTGAACTTTAGACTATTCCAGCTCAAAGAGGCCTTGAAATCTAGATAATTCCTTGTTTAATAGAACCTATATAATTGCTTATTTTAAAATTTCCAGACCACTTTTTCTGTTTTGAGGGATGTCCATAACTCAGAACTTCCTGGATCAGGAAGCGGGTTTTATTTGCACGGAAAAAGGCAGGTTTGGGCATTTTGAAATATTGTGGTTCAGGTCATCAGAGTGATACACTTTCAGTATTTTGCTTAATGTGCCGATATTTGTGAATTCTGATGATAAGCAGAAAAAAGACAAGCTCATTTCACTTATCTCCTGTTGTTTAAAGGTAAGTCATAATAAAACTTGCTTTTCTATCCTTACACGGGGGAAAAACAGCTGATGAGAGTTCAGTAGCATTTTAACACCAGAAATCTTGAGACAGAGTAATTAAGAATAGCTTTTCATAACTTTAGTGGTCACAAAGAGACTGTAGACTTTAGCCTCAGTGGATGCAGTGGTCTGTTGATCTGGCCAGATTTCTGCTTCTTCGGGAAGACTGTATGAAAACCTACATGAATAGAAAATTGCCAACTGAGGAGAGAGCACCAGCATTTAAAGCTGGCACCTCCCATCAGTGTGAAGCACACTCAGTCTTTTTCTTAATTGACTCAAGCATAAGAATAAATTACCTAGGGACCTTTAGGCCTGAATGACTCATTTCACTCCAAATGCATTTGTGTTCCTTATCAGCTTATGTTTCTAATGAGAACGCACTTTCAAATTTACTTTCATCAGTCTGTTTTTATTGACTACAGAGAATTCTGTCTTCTGAACTGTGTCATAATCATCTCCCCTTCATTGAATATTTGAGACGGTTACCAAGTTTTCGCTGTTTCATATGACTACAGAGAATTCTGTCTGCTGAATTGTGTCAATTTTTAATCATTTCCTCTTTGTTGAACATTTGAGATGGTTACCAGATTTTCACTGTTATATAAACAGTGTTGCTATGAACAGTCATTGTATAATTTTTGCCAGAAAGAAAGACCCATTCCTTGAAGCAAATCCCTAAAAATGGAAATATACCAGGTCACATGTATTTTTCTCCTTACTCTATTGGTAACACATTTTCTGTGAATATAACATTTCAGTTTGCAGTTCCCACCGACTTTGGAATTTCTTTTTATCAGCGTTTGCTAGCAATAACAGATGCATCATGAATCTAAAATTGCCACACTTCCAGGTCTTTTCCAGTCCTGCAAATCAGGACTGCCCTTCTGTCCTTCTTATTAGTCTGTCCTTCACATTCATTCTCTAGCATCTCATAACTTCCTTTGGGGCACACACAGTAAGTACATTGGAGAAGGAAATGGCAACTCACTCCAGTGTTCTTGCCTGGAGAATCCCAGGGACGGAGCCTGGTGGGCTGCTGTCTATGGGGTCGCATAGAGTTGGACACGACTGAAGCGACTTAACAGCAGCAGCAGTAAGTTCATCATTCTTCTTCTCGTGTACTTGATTCTAATGCCTGAACCCGCCCTCTCAAGGTCCTGGCATTAGACTCCTGTCTCCCTGCCCTCCTCACACTGTAAGATCTCCCTAAAGTGAAAGTCGCTCAGTCGTATCCAACTCTTTGCAACCCCATGGACTATACAGTCCATGGAATTGTCCAGGCCAGAATACTAGAGTGGGTAGCCTTTCCTTTCTCCAGCAGATCCACCTGGGTCTCCTGCATTGCAGGTAGATTCTTTACCAACTGAGCTATCAGAGAAGCCCCACTAATTAGATGCTCAACCAATAGCCCTGCTTTTGTTTGAGAGCACATGTGTCCTGGAGCTTGTGAGCAATTCTGTTGCTTGCTCTGTCTTCCACAGTTCAAGTGAATTTTTCATATGCATGAAATTTCTCGATGCCTTCAACTTTCCAACTGTTTCAATGTCTGGGAGCACTGCTGGGGTAGGACCTAAACAAAACCAGTTACCTAGACCTTTGTGAGTCTGGAAATCTGGGGTGGGAGCATAAAGCTCTTGGTTTAGAGAAACTGATAGCCAGTGCTTAATACTCAACTGAACGTTATTTCAAATTCTCTGGCAAGCTGGTCTTCTCATCAAAACCTACAGTACCCCCAGCAAGGAAGCCAGCCATGCAGGAACCACAGCCCGGGGCGGGGGTCTGTGCCCTGTGGGCTCAGAAGTTCAGTCGTGTCTGATTCTTTGCAACCCTTTTTTAGGAGTGTAGCCCACCAAGCTCCTCTGACCATGGAGTTTTTTAGGCAAGAATATGAGAATGGGTTGTCATTTCCTCCTCCAGGGGATCTTCCAGACCCAGGTATCAAACCTGCATCGCCTATATTGCAGGTGGATTTTTCACCACTAAGAAATCGGGGAAGCCAGGGTGGGGGCTTATCATTTGCATTTGTTATCCTGGGCTGTTAGGCAGCTGCAGGCAGAAGGAGCAAAGCCTGTGTGAAAATTTCAACCGGGAGAGAGTTCTCAGGGAAAGCCAGACATCTCCAGTCTAGGTTCAAGCCTTGGGAGTAACCTTGGGACAGAAAGTAGAAATTGAAAGTATCAGGTGAGGAAGCAGGGGAGGGCAGCCCAGGAGTGGGGATGTTAATAGGCATGAGTGGTTCAGAACATCCTCTTGGGATAGTTGTAGCCCCATGCTACGCGTTCAGTTGGTAGGTTTACAGCGCTCTGTGGGATTTGGAGCAAATCTGTTAAAGTCAGAGAGCTTCTGACTCATAAAGTGGTATTTGGACTGGATGACTGCCAAGGCTCAGTCTGGTGTAACACACTCTTACTTTGGCTCATTTTATGACTTCGAGAGCATTTAATGTTTATGTTTTTAATTTTCCTTTTTATAATTTGAGATCTTTTCCTAGCTGGTGTCAGATACCATGTATCCATGATCCAAGCTAATGATGCTAAATTAGTTTTTGCAGTCATTATATTAGTTTGGTTGTGTGTGCTCAGCCATTTCAGTCGTGTCTGCCGCTGTACGACCCCATAAACCATAGCCCCCCAGGCTTCTTGGCCCATGGGATTCTCCAGGCAAGAATACTGGAGTGGGTTGCCATGCCCTCCTGCAGGGGATCTTCCCAACCCCAGGGATCAAACCTGCATCCCTTATTTCTCCTGCAAGCCCTTAGCTCAGTTAAGAAACTCAAATTACATTAGATTCATATTGTTCAAAGCCATATAAGAATGTTCAAACCAGGAAATAGTTGTCTTTCATAAGAGTACANCAGGGATCAAACCTGCATCCCTTATTTCTCCTGCAAGCCCTTAGCTCAGTTAAGAAACTCAAATTACATTAGATTCATATTGTTCAAAGCCATATAAGAATGTTCAAACCAGGAAATAGTTGTCTTTCATAAGAGTACAAATATGTCACTACTTAGTTCATTACTGAATAATAGCATTTTTGGACTACTTTTCTAGGAAAGATGTGTTCTGGAGTAAAGCAGCAGTCTCCACCTTGCAGTGGTTGGGGGGACAAGCGCCAGAGATGGGCTCCCCAAGTCACATTCCCCGTCAGTCCCTGCCTAGGCTTGACTCTAGGTACATCACATAACCTCCCTGCATATTAGCTTCCTCTTTTACAAAACAGCCTTCCCCCGTGGCTCAGATGGTAAAAAATCTGCCTGCAATGTGGGAGACTTGGGTTCAATCCCTGGGTCAGGAAGATCTCTTGGAAGAGGACATGGCAACCAGCTACAGATTCTTACCTGGATAATTCCATGGACAGAGGAGCCTGGCCGGCTACAGTCCATGAGGTCTCAAAGAGTCAGATAAAAGTGAGCGACTATCACTTTCATACTTTCACTTTTGCAGAATGAGGATAAACCTTATAGTAACATTGTAAAGATGAAATGAGATGTATATTTAAAGCTGTCTGTTCAGTGCTGGGACATGGTTATGCTCTATCAATGTGAATTCTGAAGGTGAGATGTTTAGATATGGATTTTGAGGCAAAGGATTTTTGGTTTGTATCCTCACATGTTGGCATACACTCTGGTTCCCTAGAATTTCAAATCAGTAATACAAGTGATGGCTGTCACAGAGTCAGTGTTTTATTTGCAGTAGCATCTTTCCCCAGTTGGCATATGATTTGTCTCTTTGGTTTATTTACTTTCTAAGTAGGGGGATTTGGCACCATTGTCCACCAAAATCTATTTTTTGAATTTTTCTGAGCAAGAGCACCATGCTGGCCATGAAAACAGAGAAAGGTCAGGGTGCTCCTGGTTAAATGGATGGTGGGGAGGAAACTGAAGGCATCGCTGGTCTTAGGGGGGATTTGATGATCTGGTTGAAGAGATTGTATCCAGGGCAGAGTACACAGATTTCCTTTGGGGCTTGTGGTAATCCAGTAAGTGAATTATCTGTTTTTACTAGCTCCCGTGACTCATAAGAGAGCATTGTGTTGGTCCTTTCAAATCTGCACACCTACCTACCCAGGAAATCCTCTTGCCAGCTTGAAGCTGGGCTGTTTACCTTGATAACACACCTTTAGTTGAATGCCCTTCCAGATCATTAACACAGGGCTTTGTTGTAAGGCTGCCGCGACTCCCATCCGCCCAGATCCTAATTACGAATGCCTCCTCGGCAGCTCTGCCTCTCTGGGGCTCCAGGGACCCTGGCTCAGTTTGCAGCGACGTCTAGATGCAGATCTCTGGAGCCCATCTGTGGAAAGGAAGGTGAGGAAAATAGCGGCAGATGCTGTCTTTGTCTGGAACGGTGGCCTTCCCACCACCACCGTTAGCAGCTTGTCCACCTCACCGTGGAGAATGTTCTAAGGACAGAGCCTGTTTTGCTCTGATTGATCGTTTGTTCTCTGACTCTCTCTCCTTCCTACCTCCCCTGTTCCCCCCACCCCCAAGTGCTGGATTCTTCTCTATGGTGGTCCCATTTGTGTTTGTTTTTTTAAAACCTGTATTTATTAATTGCTATAGCATGTAGCATGTGGGTGGTCCCATTTTTGAAGGCAAGTCTCACTCATTAGGGCTTCCCTGGTGGCTCAGATGGTAAAGTATTCTTGCCTGGAGGATCCCATGGACAGAGGAGCCTGGCGGGCTACAGTCCATGTTGTAGCAAAGAGTCGGACATGACTGAGAGTAAGCACAGCACAGATTTGGATGTGTGCAGACACAAACAAACACGTGCATACACAACACCGAAAGCTACTAGGCTGATACCTTGNTGGGCGGCGGCGGTGGTGGTGGGGATTGTGGCTTACTGTGGGGACAAAGATACTCTCAGCAGTAGTTCTGGGGAGTACTCATTGGCATGAGCCCTCCTGGAGGCTGCCATTTTTTCACCAAGACCTGGCCCCACCCAACAGCCTACAGGTTCAAGGGCTGGGATGACTCAGGCCGAACAACCAAAGAGATGGAAACACAGCCCAACCCATCTGCAGACAGGCTGCCTACTGTCTTCCTGAGCCCACAGCGGCCCACCTCTCCCCTTAGACCAGCGTCATCCACCATGAAGCACACAGCAGAAGCAAGAACTACAATCCTGCAAAACAGAAACCACAGTGACAGAAAGACCAAATAGCAGAGAAACAAGTCCCAGATGAAGGAATAAGAGAAAACCCCAGAACAACTAAGGTGAAGTAGATATAGGCAAGCTACCTGAAAATGAATTCAGAGTAATAGTAAAGATGATCCAAGATCTCGGAAAAAGAACAGAGGAACAGATAGAGAAGATACAAGAAATGTTTAAGAGCAGGGCTTTCCCGTTGGCTCAGTGGTAAAGCATCTGCCGGCAATGCACGAGACGTGGGTTTGATTCCTGGGTCATGAAGATCCCCTGGAGAAGGGGATGGCTACTTACTCCAGTATTCTTGCCTGGGAAACCCCATGGACAGAAGAGCCTGGCGGGCTACAGTCCGTGGGGTCGCAAAGAGTTGGACACGACTGCGTGACTAACACTGACACTGTAGCAAGTGCAGCATCTTTATTTCACGCTAGATCTGAAAGAGGATGACTTCACTGAACTTCTTGCTGTGCAACACGAAGAACTCAGTAATGAAGACCTGATGGAGGTCCAGAGAAGGGCTGAATAGAGACAAGAGGAAGAAGAAGTAATTGAAGGACTGGAGAGATTCACCACACAGGAAACGACAAGGGGGTTTTCCTTATTTGAAGAGGTATGGTTAGTTTCTGAAGCACAGGACTCAGACATAGAATGGAACAGGAAGGCTTTGCAGCAGCCATTCCCAATGCCACCCAGTGGTACCAAGAAACTGAAAGCATTTCCTCTAAGACAAGCCACTATTATTCAACATAGTTTTGGAAGTGTTAGCCATGGCAATCAGAGAAGAAATTAAATGAATCCAGCTAGGAAAAGAAGAAATAACATCGTCACTATTTGCAGATAACATGATATTACACAGAAAATCCTAAAGATGCTACCAGAAAACTACTAGAGCTCATCAATGAATTCAGTGAAGTTGCAGGATACAAATACATTGGGAGTTTGGGATTGACATATACACCCTATTATATTTAAAACAGATAACCAACAAGGACCTACTATCTAGAGCACAGGGAACTCCACTTAGTATTCTATAATAACCTAAATAGGAAAAGAATCAGTATATGTATATGTAAAACTAAATCACTTTGCTGTATACCTAAAACTAACACAATATTGTAAATCAACTATAGTCCAATATAAAATAAAAACTATTAATTAAAAAAAAACAAACTGGAGTGCAACTTACATTCTTACATGTGGTCTCCTGATAATAAAAGACAAGGCGAGACTGCATTTCAAACTTGGATTATTGCATGTATACTGGAGCATTCCAGTTTGAGTCAGATTCCAGCTACTTACTGTTGCAAGTATTCTCCAATAAAATGATTACTTTGCATAGGAATTTTGGCAGTTACATTGTTAAGGCAAGGATATTTAAGACCGATTCAAATAAGCTTTTGTAAAAAGTAGGATGAAGATTCTGTGGTCTTTATCTTACTTGATCGGCAAAGTATGTTTAAATGCACTCAGATCAGTTAGTATGGACTTGATTAAAAACTTTATTTTAAGGAATGGATGAATTTGACTTAATCACAATGGAGAATTTTTCACTGATCTCAGGGCGGGGATGGGATGATATTTCACAAGGAAAAGAGGCTGAAATGTGGAGGTTGCCTGTGGGGCGTGTCACGCTGATTTGCATTGATTTGTTTTGTTCTCTGTAAGGAGTAAGACAGCTCCCTGCCTTGCTGCTGTCACTGGCTGGGAGGAACAGTGTTTCTCTGATTAGTCTCCCATCCGCCACATTGATACTGGAATTTGTTCCCTCTCTGCTCAGGTATCTCCATACTTTCTTGGACAATTAAGTGGAAAAGATAGTGCTTCTTTCCCTAATACCATCATTTTTACTGTACCCAGTCTGTGACTTTAGGAGCACCAGTTTTTAAGGGTAAGTCTCTGGGAAGCAGAGAGGGTTTCTTAAATAAATAAGGGCTTCCTAAGGACTTGGAGAGTTTAGGGGGAAATGGTGAGAGGATGGGTTTGGGATGAAGAGATTCCAAAGAGCTAGACACTTTAAGATTACAAATCTTTTATCCAGAATCAAGATGTGTTGGGGATTTAAGAAAACTGCTCGATTCTTTTGCCTGATTTACTATAATGCATATATCAGTAACCTTAGATCCTTTTTGGAAAAAAAAAAGTCATTTTTTAAAAAACTCATGTAATACAGGAACATAATATCAGGAAAAGCTCAAGCTGATTAACACAGCAAATAGGTTTTTAAAAAGCAGTGTTGGTATTTATTGTCCCAAGCCTGTTTGATGGATTCTGGAGTTATGCCTCCAAGTTTGAATCCTGTGATTTGTTGGGGCTATGACAGGTGCAGGGCACAGCAGCACCATCTCATGGGGTCATTCGGTGCATTTAGAGAGACCTTTGCAGGGGAGACATTTAGCATTATTCCTTACACTGTCATTCAATAAATTCAGCTGTTATTTCTACTAGAAATATTAGTATGCATACTGTGGGTGACCTATAAAGGGAATAATAAAAAAAATTTTGAAATCCAAATATAGATGCTTGAGTAAGATCCACTCACTGACTTACCTAGGACCAGGTAGTGTATTAATGAGGTGACTGTGCACAGAAGGTGAGCGTGTGTGCTGAGTGTGCAGAGAGCAAGTGGGCTCCCCTTCCTGCCCACCACTGTGAAGGGGTCAAGGTGAAATACACGCGGTTCTATGAGGCCACCTACAGCTAGTTAGTAATGTCAGTGTCCTAACCGAGCGTTCCTGGGATAGAGAGACAGGTGGGATCCTGCCTTTTGTATTCTCAGTGTCTGGACAATTGACAATGTGGGGATGGAAAAGTGGAGATACAGTGAGGCCAACCCATCAGGAAAGGACTGCTAGGGGGAAGATAGTTTATGACAGTTCCTTAGAGCAGAGGGCAGGCGGGGTATGGGGGACCCAGGGATACAAGGAGAAGCAGCTGGAGGGTCAGGAGGCCGAGGGCAGGGGAGGAGCTGTGCGAGGAGCATGTTGTGGTTTCTACGGGAAGGTGCGGGCAAGGCAGGGGGCAGGTGTAAGGCTGGCCAGTTCCCTCGGGCTCTGGGGCATAAAAACAGCCCAAGTCATGTGGAGCCTGGCCCTGGAGTGATTAGGGCAGGTGGATAATGGCCTGGAGTGTGGCTCCCGATAAAGGGCGTGGTCAGGGGTGTGGACCCTGGATTCCCTGGTGTGGAGTTGAGAAGCACACACTCGCATTTGAGTTGTTAACTGTCTCTGGGAACTAACTAGCTGATGCTGGGAGGGGCTGCCCCTCCGGGGTGAGCAAAGTGTCAGAGGACAGAACAGAGCTGCTTAATACCACATGGCATGGCATCACTTCAGCCTAAGCTCCTAAATACCCTGAGTGAGCTGCCACACCCCAGGAAGGGCAGGTTCTGTGACCTGGGAAGATTTGGGGTCAAGCCTCCCACGCTGACCTCTCCTTTCTCCTGTGGGATCTGTGGGCTACGTGGCAGCTCCCCTGGATGTGCCAGGGTCTCCAGAGCTGTGCATTGTGTCTTCCGCCCCAGAACCCTTCAGGGTCTGTGCCTCCCGTCTCCAGGGATAGCCTCGCCCTGAACCTGCTGCCAGGCTGGGGGTGGGGGGTTCTGCTCACTCTTCTCCCCCTCTTCTCATACCCGGCCATCCACTGAGACCTGTCGCCCCACCTTGTCAGTGCATCTTATTTTTTTAAGGAATTGTTTCCATCTATTCAGCTCCCCGAGTTTACGTGCAGAACTTTCCCACATCAGCGTGTCTTGAATGAGTGAAGCTGGCCGTTGAGCTCTCTCCTCGGCCCGTGCTTTGTAGTCATCCTGTCTCTGCCAAGATCCCTGTGGTTATCTCAACCTGCCTCCCCGTTGCTGGTCTCTTTGTCCTCGAAACCAATACGATCTTTCAACAGCAGACCGCCATCACCTTCCTCCCTATTGCAAAGCCTTGAATGGCTTCCTGGTGATTATGGTTCAAGTACAAAATCCTGGGCAAGACCCACAAGGCTTCCCAAGCAGACCCCAGCCCCACTCTGACACGTGACACTCCCTTACTGTGAAGGGTCAGCCACTCCTGGCCTCCAGCCAGCTCTCAGTCCACGGCCAGCTGCTACCCCTTCTCTCCTACCTGATGACACCCCATCATCCCTGTGACCTGAGCCACATGTCCCCTCCCGAGAAGCCACCATCAGTCCTTCTGACTGTGCTCAGCCCATCTTTCCTTCTCGTCTCCTCCACCCTTCTCATCTACCCCTTTTATAGCATGGCTATCTTTTGCCTGAGACTTTCTCATGACATCCTATTCTTCCTTCATTCAGCAAATCTTTGTTGAGTATTTGCCCTCCACGAGGCCACTGTGCCTAATGGCAGGAAGTGAAGAGGAACTAAAGAGCTTCTTGATGAGAGTGGAAGGGGACAATGAAAGAGCTGACTTAGAACTCAACTCAATATTTAAAAAAAAAAAAGCTAAGACCATGGCATCTGGTCCCATCACTTCATGGCAAATAGAAGGGGAAAATATGGAAACAGTGACAGACTTTATTTTCTTGGGCTCCAAAATCACTGAGGACAGTAACTGCAGCCATGAAATTAAAACATGTTTGCTCCTTGGAAGGAAAGCTATGACAAACCTAGACAGCATATTAAAAAGCAGAGACGTCACTTTGCCAACAAAGTTCTGTTATCATCAAAGCTGTGGTTTTTCCAGTGGTCATGTATGGATGTGAGAGTTGGACTATAAAGAAAACTGGAAGAATTGATGCTTTTAAACTGTGGTGTTGGAGAAGCCTGTTGAGAGTTGAGAGTCCCTTGGGACTACAAGGAGATCCAGTCAATCCTAAAGGAAGTCAGCTTTGAATGT
This sequence comes from Neotragus pygmaeus, assembly GCA_006410875.1. Classification (NCBI taxonomy): domain Eukaryota; kingdom Metazoa; phylum Chordata; class Mammalia; order Artiodactyla; family Bovidae; genus Neotragus; species Neotragus pygmaeus. Next base: position 315,178 of record SJYV01027236.1, read on the forward strand.
TCATTGGAAGGACCGATGCTGAAGCTCCAATACTTGGACCACCTGACGTGAAAAGCCAACTCATTGGGAAAATACCCTGATTGGGTGTTGAGGGCAGGAGGAGAAGGTGGCGGCGGAGGATGAGATGGTTTGATGGCATCACTGACTCAATGGACAGGAATTTGAGCAAACTCTGGGAGGTAGTGAAGGACCTCACTATAATGAAGATAGTGAAGGACTGGCATGCTGCAGTCCATGGTGTTGCAAAGAGTCAGACATGACTTACCAGTTGAACAACAATAACAAGCACTGTGCCAAGTGTTGACAGTACAAAAATAACAGAGAATCTAAGAATCAAATCAGGAGTATAATAGCCTCCTTGGGGAGAATGGGAACCAAAGATACAACCAGAGAAACCTGTGTCTAATTCCAGTTAAAATGTGATAGCTGCAATGACAGATGCATCGACAAAGCCCTGTGGACACAGAGGAGAAAGAACCCTGCTGGAGAATTGGGAAGAACCTCAGGAGGTAGCATTTGAGGTGGATTTTGTCGAATGAGATCAAGTTTGAGACGAAAGAGCAAAGAGAGGTGGGGGTGGTTAGTGATTGACAGCTCTTCTCTTTCCCTCAGCACCCAAACAAGAAAAATGATATCCATGTAGAAAAATGTTCAGACCAGGTTTCCTTTTCCTCTCTTGAACACTGGAATATTCCCTCTGGGTGCCCTTGATTACGTATCCTTGTGTTTCTCAGTCTTATGCGTGACTCAGGGGAGCAGGTGGCCAGACACAACTGTCTGTGTGTCTCAAGATTTGCTGGATTCAGTGAGAAAAACATGAAGTAGCACCTCCCCACATGAAGCCAGAACTCGCTGCACCCGAGTTAACTGCTTGGCTGGAGCTGTTTTCACCCTGCCATCCTCTTTACACTTCGATGTATGGTTACTTGATTTTGAGGCAGTTTTCAAAAGCTTCTCTGCTGAGAAGCAGACTCTATTAACAGGCCTTCTGAAAGTCCTCGTGGCTCAGTGCCAAGGAAACATGAAACTAGCCCGAGGGCCCCACATTTTCCAGCCTTGCTTTTCGCTGTCAAGCATACCTTGGAGTCAAATAACCCTCTTTAAAGGCCTGCTGTTCACTGGTGTGTGCCCTTGGGGTAGTTATCTAACCTCTTGGAAACTTAGCTTCCTTTTTGGTGAAGGCAGAGCCTACCTGCTAGAGCTTTAAANTGACCTTCTCCAGTCCTGTGGCCATTGCTGAGTTTTCCAAATTTGCTGGCATATTGAGTGCAGCACTTTAACAGCGTCACATTTTAGGATTTGAAATAGCTCAGCTGTAATTCCATCACCTCCACTAACTTTGTTTGTATTAATAGTACTGCTTCCTATGGCCCACTTGACTTCACCCTCCTGGATGTCTGGCTCTAGGTGAGTGACCACACCATAGTGATTACCAAGGTCATTAAGACTTTTTAAAAAAAATATAGTTCACATGTAGTATTCTTCTCTTGACTATTTATACTACCACACAGAGAAGTCAGCTTTGATTCTAATGAATTCCTGAGCTTTTGTAAACAGCATTTTAGTTATTTATTTGACCTCACGAGTGATCTTAGTTGATCAACCAGGGTTCATACCCATGTACCCTCATTGGAACCATGGAGTCTTAATTACTGGACCATCAGGTAAGCCCCTGTAATCAGCATTTTAGATACTTAAATGACCTCACACATCATCTAATCCAATGTTTAGTAGTAGAGTAGTTCAGAGACTGCCTGAGTCAGAATTGGTCAGAACAGTTAATAAAAATGCATATTCCCAGAAATTGCACCAAACATACTAAATCAAAATCTCTTATAGAGAAGAGTCTTAGCAGCTTAACAAGTGTATAGGATGTTTTGTTTATTTATAGACATCACGGGAGACTTACAGAGTCATACCCATTCCCCGCCTTCTTCCATCCTAAGTTCAGAGGACTTCCCTGGTGGCTCAGATGGTAAAGAATCTACCTATAATGCGGGAGACCTGGGTTCAATCCCTGGGTTGGGAAGACCCCCTGGAGAGGGCCATGGCAACCCACTCTGGTATTCTTTCCTGGAGAATCCCCATGGACAGAGGAGCCTGGGAGGCTGGAGTCCGTGGGGTCGAAAGAGTCGGACAGGACTGAGTGACTTTACTTGGGTGTGCTCAGTCGTGCAGTCATGTCTGACTCTTCACAACTTAGCAGGCTCTTCTGTCCTTGGAGTTTCCCAGACAAGAATACTGGATTGCCATTTCCTTCTCCAGGAGATCTTCCTGACCCAGGGATTGAACCTGAGTCTTCTGTGTCTCCTGCACTGGCAGGCAGATTCTTTACCACTGAGTCACGCCCACCTGAATGCTTGTGTCCCTCTCAAATTCTGTGTTGAAGCCCTAAGGAAATGTGATTGTGCTAGAAAGTGAGGTATTTGGGAGGTAAATAGATTCAGGTGAGGCCATGAAGGTGGAGTCACCATGATGGGATTTGTGTCATAAGAAAAGGAAGATAGACCAAATCTGCTAGCACCTTGATCTCAGACTACCCAGACTCCAGAACTGTAAGTAGTAAATGTCCATTGTCTATTTAAGCCCCCCAGCCTATGTTATTTTATTAGGCCATCTCAAGCTAATATCCTCAACCTGAGCTTGCCTTCTGTGTGATTTTCTGTAACTAGGAGATAGTTTTGTTGTTCTTCTATATATCTGGCATCCCTAAATTGATTATCATAAGAGGATTTTTTGCTGCACCTATTCCTGATTCAGTAGGAGAATGTTAAAATTATGTTGGAATAAACCAGATAGGTATTTGGGAATGGAAGTCTGGTGCCTGTCAGATTTTAAGTTTTATAAAGTTCACTAATTATGTTTGATCTTTTAAACTCTGTAAAGGGCACAGACAGAATTTAAACTCTGTTTTACTTCAATAATTTTTCATTGTATGATGCCATATTTCACAGTTGTGAGGATATTATACAATGTATGCCAAATAAAGATGTTATGGCATTTGAATTAAGGACAAGTATTGTGAAGGTCCATTAATTTATTGTTGCTAGTTTTAATTCTAGTGAAAAAATGATAAAAAATGACTTATTTTGATAAAGGATTATAGACTAGAAAGAGTCTCTTTTTAAAAACTATATTTCAGTTCAGTTCAGTCATTCAGTCATGTCCAACTCTTTGTGACCCCTTGAATCACAGCACGCCAGGCCTCCCTGTCCATCACCAATGCCCAGAGTTCACCCAAACCCATGTCGTTTGAGTCGGTGATGCCATCCAACCATTTCGTCCTCTGTCGTCCCCTTCTCCTGCCTCAATCTTTCCCAGGAGCAGGGTCTTTTCCAATGAGTCAGCTCTTCGCATCAGGTGGCCAAAGTATTGGAGTTTCAGTTTCAACATCNAAGAGTTAAGGATTAAGCAAATAACGCACTATGGTGAAGGCGGTCATTCCTGGTGATGTTATTGATCCTATGCTCTCAGCCGATTCTTGTGTGTTAGGTAGATACTAAATTATCAGTTTCCAGAAAGTCAGGCAACATTGAGAGAGAGATGCCAGCGACTTCCCTGGTGGCCCAATGGCTAAGCATCCACGCTCCCAATGCCGGGGGCCCAAGTTCGATCCCTGGTCAGGGAACTAGATCCCACATGCCACAAATAAAGATCCTGCATGCTGCAACAAAGACCGAAAATCTCACCTGCTGCCACTAAGGCTGGATGCACCCAAATAAATAAACAGTTTTGAAAAAAAGATGCAGGGTGGAGGGTAGGGGAAGCGGATCTATTTTATTAAATGTTGCCAAGGACTTATGCGTCATGCATTATCACGTCATGTGTCATTATAGGAAAGCTAAAATAAGGGATGGGAGCATCTCACACGTTTTCATCTAACCATGTTATCTGAATTGAATGCCACTTTGTTTAAAGACGGTAAAGCGTCTGCCTACAGGATGGGAGACCCAGATTCAATCCCTAGGTCGGGAAGATCCTCTGGAGAAGGAAATGGCAACCCACTCCAGTATTCTTGCCTGGAAAATCCCATGCACAGAGGAGCCTGGTAGGCTACAGTTCCTGGGGTGGCTACAGTTCCTGGGGTCGCAAAGAGCCGGGCACGACTGAGCGACTAAACTTTAAACTTTAATTAGCTGGTGATGCAGCAGCTTCTTCATTTTCTGTTCATCTAACTCCAGCTTTTAGTTTGACAGTCTTTAAGTAAAATCATGCTTTGAGTCCGGACTGACACTCATTCTCACGTTTTAGTATATATTCCTACTTGTAGAGAGTTATTTAGTGTGTCTGTGTGTGCTTCTTGAAAGGGAACAGTGCTGTGTTTGAAGTTCAGGGTTCTTAGTTAAGCTGTGAAATTACAGTGGAATGGGTAGTTATGGCTAATTCATCTAGTTCTTGCTTTATGTCTGAATTTAATGTCATGAACAGAAATGTTTGACTAGGCTTCTAGTGAAAAAGCCTATTTCCTTTGTAGGAACGTTAGTTGTTTCATTTACTGTTTTACACGGACCTCTAGAAGTAGACATGAAAATCTGTGGCAGAAAAAAAAAATCATCGCTTGCTGTTCTCATAATTGAGAACGTCATTTCGTTTCCCTGGTTCATTTCTGTGCTTTCTTCTCATCTACCCACATAGGAAGAACGCTGGGGAAAAGCACAGAAACCAGTGACTTCTACGGCTGTGGGATTTCCACGGAGAAAATAGCATCAGAACGCACCTGGACCATCTTCTGTACTCGGCAAACCCTCCACACTCCCAGGCGTGTTCTGTGAATTCAGATGCGTGCATGTGTGTTCAGGGTGCGTTCGTGCGAGGGAGCACACGTAGCCTGTAGATGAGGCGGGGAGGGTTCAGGGTGGGGAAGGGATGGGAGAGACTATGGAGCAAGTGTTTGACAACCTGAACCTCAGAACTGTGATCCTCCAAGGAGAGCGCTACTTGAAGAAAAGAAAAAATAATAAAGTCGAATGGCTTCTCAGGGATTTTTTTTTTTTTTCCGTGCACATATAAGCCATAATTCCAGTACAGGTGGCAGTATTCAGAGCACTCAGATTTTAGTTCTGTTAAATGTGAAAGAGGGATCGACTGACCATTCATTGCTGTTCCATAACTAGTGTAAAATATGTATATGTTTATCTTTATTTTTATAATACACAAATACATTTAAATTTATACAGTTTGAAGCTTCTAGCATTAGTTGACACTGGGTGCAATATTCTGATGAGAACTGTGCCAACACGGGGCTGATTTCTTACTTTAGCATCGGACGTATTGTTTATTCTTTAAGCCTTCGCAGATTTAAAAAAAGAAAAGATACCTATCTCTTTGCTCATGGCTTCAGTGTTGGTTCATAGAGGTTGACAATAATCATCAAGAACTTTAAACATGCATTTCAGGCAATAGCCCCTCCTCACCTTTTCAGTAAAGGTCCCTGGTCACTGGGTGATAGTCTGATGGAGGCCTGGTGATTATGATTCTTCAGGGGAGGGGATTAAGGGATCCACATATCCAAGGAAAAATGGAGTCTTGCAATAGCTTAGATAGTCAGGCGTCAGTTCCGAAGCATGTAAAGAGCTCTGCTAATAGGTCCTGTTCCCACCCCCCCACCGCCCCCTAGAACAGAGTCTGTGAAATTTAGCAGAGCTCTCTGAAAGCTGGTATCAGACCCTAAGATAGTGAGTTGCTTAATTGGAGAGCACAAGTCCACATTGGTTATTTATAAATACAGAACCTCTGATTGGATGGTCTACTGCCAAGAACTAGTAAAACCCTGGTTTTAAAATCTCCATGAGGTAAAACCTAAAAAGCCAACCAACCAAACTGCTCTCTCCTCCTCCTCATCGAGGCCAAACAGCATCTACTGCAGTAGTAACACATTCTTTGAAAAGTGTGCACAACTCTGTTTACACCTGCCACCTCTGCATGTTGATTGAAAAATGTGTGAAACTGTTTCTTTCTAGTGTAAGGCAAGAAAAACTAGTCAGTGGTATTATTCGTTTACTTCTATAAAGTATTGTCTCTTGGAATGCCACAGTATATGATGTCTTCACATATTTAAAAAATAATAACAAAGAAGTGGCTGCATTGCAACAAAAAAAAAAACCAACACCACAAATCAATTTTTGTAGATTGTTTTGTGCCCCAGGAATTAACTTTATGAACCTCAGAACCTCTAGTCAAACAAGCATGATTTCTTACAATCATAAAATCAAATGGGATCAGACTAGTTCTGCATTTAATACTTGAATATGACACCTCCAATTTGCAATTTCATTTTCTTTTGGAACAGTCACAAGACTCACCTTGTTAATCCTTCTGTCACAGTTCCGTGTGTGTGCATGTGTGTGTAAGTGTAAGCTGAATGGTAACATTTAATTGCTTTACGGACCACTGAATTGTTGGGCATAAAAGTTTTCCAATTGGCAGGAGACAGTTCTTCAACTGTCAAATTAACCAACTTTGACCAAAAAAAGGCTGGTAAAGTGACTTTAGGCTAACTCCCCAGGGGACCATATTAACTGAAGAAAAAAAAAATGTTCCTTTGAGTGACATACCCTGCAAAGTGTGTGCTCTTATTATGAATATAGATGCCCACATTCTTAATAACTGCTCTTTTTGGACAAGTGATGCTTCATTATGCTGTCATCTGAACCTTACAGAAGCAGTGTAAGAAGAAATCTTGGTGTCACATGTATTTTAGCAAAAAAAAAAAAAAGTCATCTGATAGAGGGTCATGTGACCAAAAGCAGCTCCAGAAAAGCTTGAGAACTCGCTCTGGGGCAGGGGGGAAGGTTGGAGATACAGAAAACACACTGCTCTATAGGAATTTTCTTCATCTATGCAGGAAATTCCATTCTCTCTCTCAACACCTGGGAAGACTCAGCTGGGGAGGCTGACTGATGGGCGATTCACCAAGCACAAAGGGGGATCTTTTGCAAATAAGTTGTCCCTGCCTTGCAAACAGACGCCCTCCAAGTTTGTTATGGTTTCTATTCCTGCATCTTGTGGTATCAAAACCACTTCCTGGAATTGTAAACGCGCTGCCAGACTAAATGTTTTTTCCCCCTTCCAAGAAAAAAACCGCCAGTGCTCATATCTGATGCTTGTGCACTGGACTCTTTTTGAATGAATAAAATGGAAAGCGTTTGGTGTCATTTCTGATGGAGTGTGTGTTCTTTTTTCATGCCACAGTTTGTGTATTGTAATTGTGGTTTCCTATTTAATTGCCATAACCGGGCAGATTTTTAATTCAAAAAAGTTTAATAAAAAATACAAAGAAATGATGAAGCAGTAATATTTCCAGAGTTTAGTTATTTCTGTCTGTCTTTGTTTCAATTTTATCAGTTAGGAAATCACTATATTCTGTTTTTAGTCTTAGGTCACTTTGAGCCACAGGAGGTGGATGGTGGTGGCTCTGGTTGCGGAAGGAAATGAAAGAATCTCTTTCATGCTCTCCCATCTGTGTTCAGGCTGGAGAGTCAGTGCTGGAATATCAGTTGTCTCTTAAAGCCTTTTCTCAGTGATCTGCTCTGTTCCTACCAAAGCTTACGACAGGTGTGCAAATTCGCTTTCCCTGGCCTTTCTTTGCCCCGGGGGTCTCTATTTGCTGCCTGAAGGAGCTGACCCATGGATAATGGGTCAGAGACTGCTATTCATCCTGTTTTTGTTTTTTTTTTTTTTTAAAGGACAGTTGAGTTAAGGATAAGAAAGGAAATGCATGCGGTTGCTTCAGAAGCAACCTTTAGGGAAGGACCCAGTGCACACAAGCCCTGCCCTGAGGCGCTGGGGCTTTCGGGACACAGGGGAGAAAGGAGAGCCTTGTTGTAAGACTCCTGAGAAGGTAAGTGGTATCACTGGGTGCCCTCAAGTCAAGTCTCCCTCTGCCAGTGGAAAAGCTTAAACCAAGTGCTGATCAGAATTTTCAAGAGTAAGGAAGCACCTCAATCTTCAAAGCAGCTCTCTTCACAATAGCCAAGACATGAAAGCAACCTAAATGTCCATCAATAGGAGAATGGATACGATGTGGTACCTATTTACAAAGGAATATTTACTCAGCCATAAAAAGGAATGAAATAATGCCATTTGTAACATGAATGGACCTAGAGATTATCCTACTAAATAAGTCAGAGAAAGACAAATCATATCACCAATATGTGGAATCTAATGAAAAACAATAGAAATGAACTTACAAAACAGACAGACTCACGGGGCTTTCCCTGGTAGGCCAGTGGCTAATACTCTGTGATCCAAATGCCAGGGAGCCTGGGTTCAATCCCTGGTCAGGGAACTAGATCCCACCTGCCACAGCTAAAAGACCCTGCTGCGGGCAACTACAACCGGACAAAGCCAGATTGGTTAATCAATTTTTTAAAAATGACTCGCAGATCTCAAAACCAAACCTACGGTTACCAAAGGGGAAATGGAGGAAGTGATAAATTAGGAGACTGGGGTTAACACACACATACTACTATATGTAGAATAACTAGAAGGACCTACGGTATAGCACAGGGAACTCTACTCAATATTCTGTAATATATGGTAAAAACAAAAACCTGAAGAAGAATGGAGGTGTGTATATATATGTGTGTGTATAACTAATTCAATTTTCTGTACACCTGAAACATAATGTTGAAAATTAACATAGTCCAATAAAAAAATTTTTTTTAAAGAGTAAGGAAATGAGGTGTGACCTCCATGGATGGGCTGGCTCTTACAGCCATGTCCAGGTAAAGCAAAGTCCTCAGATTCCGTGCCACCGCTAACCCTCCTAAACTGGAAAGAAACAAGGAGCATAAACCCCACTTTGGGCCTCATTTTTCTTTGCCAACAAGTTTGGAGTTCTTTACACTTGCTGAGTAGGTCACAGACCAGCAGACACCCCCAGTGACGATTACCAATGCGTTATCCATCACATGAATGTATCCTTCCCTCCCAAGGCTATTTCTCCTGCTTAATTGTGAGCTTTTTGAGGTAGATTCCTAGTTTGCTTTGNTCTTTACACTTGCTGAGTAGGTCACAGACCAGCAGACACCCCCAGTGACGATTACCAATGCGTTATCCATCACATGAATGTATCCTTCCCTCCCAAGGCTATTTCTCCTGCTTAATTGTGAGCTTTTTGAGGTAGATTCCTAGTTTGCTTTGAATGGACAGTGTCTCACAAATGGGGGGTTCAAATGCTCAAGGTTTCCCTTGCCCATGACTGTTACCCAGCAGTCCTGGAAGGAGGAAGAATATCTCCTGGCAGAACCTGCATGGTTGCACCTAGTAGGGAGGGGTGTGGAGTTATTGGGAGAGGTTTAGAAAGCACGTGACCCTTTAAAATATGGGTTTGAACACATGAAAAAACTCATTGGGTATTAGAAACCCTATCTGAATATTTAAGCTCAAGTAAGAAATATCTTATTCAAGGGCTCCAGTGGTTAAGAATCCACCTGCCAACGCAGGAGACATGAGTTTGATCCCTGGTCTGGGATGATTCGCAGGGCAACAGGCCTGTGCTCTAGAGCCCAGGAACCACAACTACTGAAGCTGAACACCCTGGAGCCTGCACTCTGCAACAAAGCAAGCCACTGCAGAAAGCAGCCCAGGCACCGCAACTAGAGAAAGCCGGTATGCCACAGTGAAGACCCAGCTCAGCCAAAGATAAGCTTTTTGAAAAAGAAATAACCTCTCCATCTTTAAACACAAGAAATAATTTAGCATGAAGTGAATTTCATTCTAACACAAAGACTAACTCAATTCAGTTCAGTTGTTCAGTCGTGTCTGACTCTTTGCAACCCCATGGACTGCAACACACCAGGCCTCCCTGTCCATCACCAACTTCTGGAGTTTACTCAAACTCATGTCCATTGAGTTGGTGATGCCATCCAACCATCTCATCCTCTGTTGTCCCCTTCTCCCACCTTCAATCTTTCCCAGTGTCAGGGTCTTTTCCAAGGAGTCACTTCTTTGCATCAGGTGGCCAAAGTATTGGAGTTTCAGCTTCAGCATCAGTCCTTACAATGAATATTCAGGTCTGATTTCCTTTCGGATGGACTGGTTGGATCTCCTTTCTGTCCAAGGGACTCTCAAGAATCTTCTCCAACACCACAGTTCAAAAGCATCAGCTCTTCAGTGCTAAGCTTTCTTTATAGTCCAACTCTCACATCCAT
>SJYV01027236.1:334948-399879 GCA_006410875.1 Neotragus pygmaeus
CTCTTGCTTTTTCCATGATCCAGCGGATGCTGGCAGTTTGATCTCTGGTTCCTCTGCCTTTTCTAAAACCAGCTTGAACATCAGGGAGTTCACGGTTCACATATTGCCGTAGCCTGGCTTGGAGAATTTTGAGCATTACTTTACTAGCATGTGAGATGAGTGCAATGTGCGGTGGTTGGAGCATTCTTTGGCATTGCCTTTCTTAGAGATTGGAATGAAAACTGACCTTTTCCAGTCCTGTGGCCACTGCTGAGTTTTCCAAATTTGCTGGCATATTGAGTGCAGCACTTTCACAGCATCATCTTTCGGGATTTGAAACAGCTCAACTGGAATTGCATCACCTCCACTAGCTTTGTTCATAGTGATGCTTTCTAAGGCCTACTTGACTTCACATTCCAAGATGTCTGGCTCTAGATTATTGATCACATCATCATGATTATCTGGGTCATGAAGATCTTTTTTGTACAGTTCTTCCGTGTATTCTTGCCACCTCTTCTTAATATCTTCTGCTTCTGTTAGTTAATTTATAATGTTTCCAGTGTACAGCACTGTGATTCATTTATATAACACATAGCTATATAACATACAGTTCTGTAATTACATAATATATTTATTTAAGTATCCTCTATTACTACTGGTATTTTTATTTATTTTGTTGTTGGATATCTGAAATAGTTATTGATAGTTAGCATTTGGGCTTCCCTCATGGCTCAGGTGGTAAAGAATTTGCCTACAATGCAGGAGACCTGGGTATTTAAGATAGAAATCATGAAATAAATGGGTTAAATATATGGAAAGTTTGTACTTGGTTTTCCTTGTTTTGTTGTTTTAAGTTTTACTTCCTAACAAAGTATTTTCGCAAACTCCTTCTTCACTTTTGATGCTGTGGGTAGTTACCCCAAAATAGGAATATTGCATATTTTTCCATAGAGTATAAAAGGGATTTCAAATGCTGGTAATAAGATACAGAATCCAATAAAACTCTTATCTTAGTGTTTGCCAAGTCATGGCTATTCAGAAATACTATTAGCAATTAAACATAGCAATTATATTCACCTCCTTTACTCTGAATTTAAGTTTGCAGAACTGAGTTTAATGCAGTGACTGCACTGATTCCAGAGCAACAAAGTTGACATTTTTCCATATTAACATTTAATGTTGTTACGGAAAAAAGTCTATAATTTCACTGAGATACTGTTTTTCATAAAAAATGAGTTCCCCTAGACACATCCCAAAGTGCTTGTGCATTTCTATCTGTCTAAAAGTAAAAGCTAACTTTTATTCTACTAAAGATAAATCAGTAGGAACTTAGTTTCACAGACATATTTATTGAAACCTTTAAGACTTTAGTTCTGATAGAGGGATTCAGGATTTAAACATGACCCAGGTGAGATCATGCCACTCCCCTCCAAATGATAGCCAGCCCCATCATAACCACTTTACTATATGGGAACAATTGAAAGCAGAGTTCCAAAGAAAAGCAAGGAGAGATAAGAAAGCCTTCCTCAGCAATCAATGCAAAGAAATAGAAGAAAACAATAGAATGGGGAAGACTAGAGATCTCTTCAAGAAAATTAGAGATACCAAGGGAACATTTCATGCAAAGATGAGCATAAAAAAGGACAGAAGTGGTATGGACCTAACAGAAGCAGAAGATATTAAGAAGAGGTGGTAAGAATACACAGAAGAACTGTACAAAAAATATCTTCATAACCCAGATAACTATGATGGTGTGATCACTCCCCTAGAACCAGACATCCTGAAATGTGAAGTCAAGAGGGCCTTAGGAAGAATAACTATGAACAAAGCTAGTGGAGGTGATAGATTTCCAGCTGAGCTATTTCAAATCCTTAAAGATGATGCTGTGAAAGTGCTGCACTCAATATGCCAGCAAATTTGGAAAACTCAGCAGTGGCCACAGGACTGGAAAAGGTCAGTTTTCATTCCAATCCCAAAGAAAGGCAATGCCAAAGAATGCTCAAACTACCNGATGAGGTGGTTGGATGGCATCACTTACTCAATGGACATGAGTTTGAGCAAACTCTGGGAGACAGTGAAGGACAGGGAAGCCTGGTGTGCTGCAGTTCATGGAACATGACTTAGCAACTGAACAACAAGAAATAGATAACAATTGAGAACCTACTGTATGACACAGGGAACTCTAAGTGCTTTGTGGTGACCTAAGTGGGAAGGAAATTTAAAAAAAGAGGGGATATATATATATGTACAGCTGATTCATTTTGCTGTACAGTAGAAACTTTATAAGACAACATGGTAAAGCAAATATACTCCAATAAAAATTAATTTTAAAAAAGATGGAGCACAGGCCCAGCTGAAGCAGAGGAAGCTGGCCGAACAATGCAGGAGAGCACGCCAGGGACCACACCCCCTGCAACTGGATCTGGAGACAATCGTGGGTCCCTGGGGTCACCTCCACTGTTCCAGTCCAAATATATTTTTAAAGCGGCACACCTCCCCTGAGCCACACCCTTCCCAAGAGGTTCCTAGAATGGACCCCTGCATTTGTTCCCCCTAATACCCGGCTGCAGCAATACACCTTTCCTAGGAATTCCTTCATTCAATTATTGGGCGTCCCAGGAACCCAACCAAGATCTGCAGTAGAGCACAGGGAAGTGTACTCAGTATTTTATAACAACCTATAAGGGAAAGAATCTGAAAAGGAATTTACATGTGTGTGTATATGTACACACACAAACAGAGAGAGAGAATTGAATCACTTTGCAGTACTCTTAAAACTGGGGCTTCCCTGGTAGCTCAGTGGTAAAGAATCTACCTGCAATTCAGGAGCCTCAGGAGATATGGGTTCTATCCTTGGGTTGGGAAGATCCCCTGGAGGAGGGCATGGCAAGCCACTCCAGTATTCTTGCCTAGAGAATCCCATGGACAGAGGAGCCTGGCGGGCTACAGTCCGTGGGGTCGCAAAGAGTCGGACACGACTGAGCAACTGAGCATACACGCACACACACCTACAACTATTAATAACACAACATTATGAATGAACTAGACTTCAATTTAAAAAATGTAAAATCACTGGGCACTCGCTAGGTACTGGGGGCTGTTTGGCACTGGAGATTCAGTGCTGGCCAAGGCAGGCCAGGCCTATGCAGAGAGACGATATTCTTGTGGTCAGAGACCATCGTGTTCACTCTCACCCTGGATTACCCTCCTCCGGCCCCAGGCCCTGCACTCTCACATCCTGGCTACAAGCTCAAGCTGTTTAGAAAGGTTCCTCTCCACAGAAACACCTTCACCTACTAAATGCTACCCGCTCCTTGCAGCCTCCCAGGATTTCCAAGGCGAGACGATTCCCCTCTTTATTATACTGCTTAGCACTCCTGGGCCATCGCAGCCACTCTTCTGCCTCAGGGTTCGTTGTCCACATGCCTCTCTCATCTTTAGGAACTTGAACTCATTGAGCACAGGATCTGGGCCTGATTCCTATGCCTGAACCTTCCCCATGGGGCCCCACTCCAATGCTTACTGATGAAACCAAATTCAACTCGAACTGTAAGGAGCTGTGGGGGGGAGAAAGTGAGGAGGACACATGCCCTTTGCTGATGCTCAGTGTCCACATTCAAGTCCATGGTCACCGTGTCTCCTGGGAGAATACAATTACACCAGTGACAAGCAGCTAAAGACTCTGGTCCAGTTGCCTTCCTCCACATCATCCCTAGCTCATGGGCAAGCTGGTCATTTTCCAGCCCTGGCACGTGGTCAGTGTCGCCCAGCCAGGCCGAAGGCATAATGAAATACTTCCAAGTGCTTTGAACTGGGCAAGCTGTGTTTATACAATTACATGCAAAGAAGCTAACGTGATGGTTTTGCTGAGCTTTAATGGGGCTGGGTCAGGAAATTACAGTCTCTTTTCACGTTTCACTGCAGATTGGTTTAGCATCTCATACGGAAAGAATGTCAGTTTGGAATCATTCCCTTTGTGCGTGGGGGGCTTGCTATAAATGAGGGGGTGTGAAAGTGGGTGCTTATGTGAATTTTATTTCCTCCTGAGAGACGCACATGAGGGTGAGGGGCTGACTGTGTCTGGGCTCCACCAGAAAATGCCACTAGCTGTGTGCAGGTGGCGTGCATGTCGTTCAGTTGTGTCCTGCTCTTTGTGACCCTGTGGACTGTAGCCCACCAGGCTCCTCTGTCCACAGGATTTCCCAGGCAAGAATACTGGAGTGGATTGCCATTTTCTCCTCTAGGGGATCTTTCCAACCCAGGGTTCAAACCCATGTCTCCTGCATTGGCAGACAAATTCTTTACTACTGAGCCACCTGGGAAGCTGCTAAGTCTCTTCAGTCGTGTCCGACTCTGTGCGACCTCATAGACGGCAGCCCACCAGGCTCCCCCGTCCCTGGGATTCTCCAGGCAAGAACACTGGAGTGGGTTGCCATTCCCTTCTCCAATGCATGAAAGTGAAAAGTGAAAGTCAAGTCGCTCAGTCATGTCTGCCCCTCAGCGATCCCATGGACTGCAGCCCACCAGGCTCCTCTGCCCATGGGATTTTCCAGGCGAGAGTATTGGAGTGGGGTGCCATTGCCTTCAGTAGCATAAATAGTAATGATAAAGGATGCTTTCTCTTGTGTGCAGGCTTGTCTCTCAACCAGTTCTGCCAAGCCCCATTGACCTTGTCAAGACTCCATGGACATGGGCCAGAGGTGCTGCTAGCACAGGGTTAGAAAGAGCCTTGAGCTTTGCAGTCAGGAAGCCTGGTTACAGACCTAGAGAGCCTCTAACTAGTCATGGATCTGGAGCGTACCCCTGGGCTTCTTCAGGCATTAAACTGCTCCTCCACACACACAGCAATTGCTGGAGGTGCCTTCCAGGGTTAAGTTGAATCTGGGCCAGAACATGAGATTGCAGTCTCACAGCAACAAAGCCACTGAGCAGACCCAGCCACACGAAGACGATCATCTAATCACACTGACCCACATGTTCGTTCTGACCCGGCTCTCCATGTGATAACCTTGCATCTGTCACACGCTGGCCTGAGGTCATGGGGTCTGGCCAGGGTTACGACACTGAGCCTCTTACTCATACCCAGTATTAGGGGCGCAGTCCCTAGAACCACTGTCTCCTTAGCTACAGAGGATCAGAGACAGTTAATGAACCAATCCCTGAGGTCACCACCCTCCAGCATTTTATGTTATTTTTAAACCCAAGTGAAAAGAACTAAATGTTCAAGTTCTGTAATGGAGAGGTCGGAGGAGTGATCCATTTTCTGTGCAAGGGTGATGCCTTGTAAAAATGAGGCAGGCATTCAGCACAGCTAAAGGACAACCATCAATCTGGCTCTATGGGAAATGGTTACACCCTGGCGTCCCTTCTAGAAGACTGTTCTTAGAATCTGAGTTTTGAAAATGTGGACTGACTGGACGTTAATGTGGGGCATTTCTGAGGCCAGACTCCCCGGGCAGGATCCAAAGTGGATTCATGTCCCATCATTAGGATTGTAAAATACAGATGTTGACCANAGTCGCTCAGTCATGTCTGCCCCTCAGCGATCCCATGGACTGCAGCCCACCAGGCTCCTCTGCCCATGAGATTTTCCAGGCGAGAGTATTGGAGTGGGGTGCCATTGCCTTCAGTAGCATAAATAGTAATGATAAAGGATGCTTTCTCTTGTGTGCAGGCTTGTCTCTCAACCAGTTCTGCCAAGCCCCATTGACCTTGTCAAGACTCCATGGACATGGGCCAGAGGTGCTGCTAGCACAGGGTTAGAAAGAGCCTTGAGCTTTGCAGTCAGGAAGCCTGGTTACAGACCTAGAGAGCCTCTAACTAGTCATGGATCTGGAGCGTACCCCTGGGCTTCTTCAGGCATTAAACTGCTCCTCCACACACACAGCAATTGCTGGAGGTGCCTTCCAGGGTTAAGTTGAATCTGGGCCAGAACATGAGATTGCAGTCTCACAGCAACAAAGCCACTGAGCAGACCCAGCCACACGAAGACGATCATCTAATCACACTGACCCACATGTTCGTTCTGACCCGGCTCTCCATGTGATAACCTTGCATCTGTCACACGCTGGCCTGAGGTCATGGGGTCTGGCCAGGGTTACGACACTGAGCCTCTTACTCATACCCAGTATTAGGGGCGCAGTCCCTAGAACCACTGTCTCCTTAGCTACAGAGGATCAGAGACAGTTAATGAACCAATCCCTGAGGTCACCACCCTCCAGCATTTTATGTTATTTTTAAACCCAAGTGAAAAGAACTAAATGTTCAAGTTCTGTAATGGAGAGGTCGGAGGAGTGATCCATTTTCTGTGCAAGTGTGATGCCTTGTAAAAATGAGGCAGGCATTCAGCACAGCTAAAGGACAACCATCAATCTGGCTTTATGGGAAATGGTTACACCCTGGCGTCCCTTCTAGAAGACTGTTCTTAGAATCTGAGTTTTGAAAATGTGGACTGACTGGACGTTAATGTGAGGCATTTCTGAGGCCAGACTCCCCGGGCAGGATCCAAAGTGGATTCATGTCCCATCATTAGGATTGTAAAATACAGATGTTGACCATGTTGCTAAGAAGGATCATATCAGTAGACACCTTATTTTTGGCATCTTATGTCGTCTGGTGCTACAGACATTCCCATACAGTGTGCTTCTCAAGTCTGCCTCTTCTGCACATGTGCTGAGGCCATAGCAGTGGAAACGGGACCACCCTGAAGAGCATTTAGGAACAGCTATCAGAAGCTGCCAATTGTCCAAATTTTAACCCTGCTCTCAGGAATCTATCCTAACATCATAGCTGTTTTTGTTGTTCAGTCGCTCAGTTGTGTCCAACTCTTTGTGACCCCATGGGCTGAAGTACCCCAGGTGTCTCATCACAGAGAAATGGTCAAAGATCTGTGTATAAAAATGTTTCTAGCAAAAATGTAAAGCAACAAGGGGGAAGTGAGTTAAAGATGTATGATGGAAAATATCACTACAATGACACTTAAGAATGTTTTATAATAACATACACAATTTTTTGCTACAATTTTAAGTGGAAAACTGAGGTTGTAAGTACTATGTATAATATTTTTTCAATACTTGTGAAGACAAATAGACAAAAAGATGCAAGGCAAAATGCTAACAGGTTACTTTAAATTTGGGAGGGTGGGTGATTTTTTTTCGTTTCTCCTTTTCACTTCACTCTGCTTTCCAAATTACCTACAACAAGTTGTATCTTTAAATTATAATATCATTACAAAAAACTGAGTGGCCGTTAGGTCAGGGGTCCCCAACCTTTGAGATCTAATACCTGATGATCTGAGGTGGAGCTGATGTAACAATAATAGAAATAAACTGACAATAAATGTAATGCATTTGAATCATCCTAAAACCACACCCCCCGCCTGGCCCATTGAAAACTCGTCTTTCATAAAACCAGTCCTAGGTGTCAAAACGGTCGGGGACCACTGTCTTAGATGACTACTCCTCTCTCACTGGTGACTACTTCATCTCCCTGTTCATCCCCACCATGCCTTTCTCTTGGCAGATACAATGAAAACAAGAAAATCAAAGCCACAAACTCACTTCTGCTCATAATAACTACTACAAATGTCACTTCCCATATTGACCAGTGAAATGGAGAGTTTCAAGATAGGTAGAAGCAATATCCTACCTAATTTCAAATAACTCTTTTGAAGATAATAGGAAGAAACATGGCAAGGTGGACATCCATGGACCATGGCTTAGTTCTGAAATCCTAAGCATTACCCAAGAGCCAGGTGAAAGCGGACTATCCCAGCACACCTCCATCTTCTGGCCCCGGTGACTCCATGCTTTCTCTCTGAACTGGCTTTTCACTTGGTGAAAGCCCAGAACTATAGAAAGATTGCAGCATCTTGTCTCCTTACTGCCTTACTAAGGCATCATAACATAAGTCAAAGTAGTGCTAAGGAAAATCAGAGAGCAGATTCGAGCCTTGAGACTTTTGGGCCACATCCAGCATAGGAGCTTCTCCTGGAAGTCTGCCCTGTGGGGCAACCCTGAGTGTGCTTTGCGTATTACACAGCATAGGAGGAAATTGCATATGACCTACTGGAGCCAAGGATGGAATCAGAGAGGAAGAGACGGCTACAGAGCATACACAAGGCTTTTAAAATACATACAAAGACACACAGAGTCTGCAGAAGATACCCCAGAGTATTAACACCTCTGGATGATGAGATTAACTGGTGTTATTCTTTTCCCTGTGATGCTGTCCTGCATTTTCCAATCTTTGTGAGTATGTGCTGTGCTTGCAAGGAAAAGAGTTATCTTTAACATGAAAACTGAGGGATATGCATAAAAGTCCATAAAAAAGACTCAGAAGGTGGTGGGGTAAGAGATAAATCTTACTTTCTTTGCATTTTCGAACTGTTTTGCAATAAAACTACATTCCATTTTCCAACAGAAAAAAATATAAATATTTAAATGAGTTATCAATGTATTATGGAGGAATGTTATGTTTTCACAACTAAGATGAAACTGGGGGAGGATTTTTTTTTCAGTGATTTGTTTGCTCTGGTTCATTAGGAATCCACCTCAAGCTCGACACTGCAGAAATAATTTACTAAACATTAAATAGTGAGGACTGCAAAAATGTTCACTTGTTTCATTCATTTATTAACTAGTATGTTTATGACTATATTTGTCTCTGTCCTTAAGAAAACTTTCTGTCTGGCTAAGAATGTGGGCTTAGTCACTCAGTCGTGTCTGACTCTCTGCAACCCCAGACACTGTAGCCCACCAGGCTCCTCTGTCCACGGGGATTCTCCAGGCAAGAATACTGGAGTGGGCAGCCATGCCCTCCTCCAGGGGAATCTTCCCAACCCAGGGGTTGGACCCAGGTTTCCTGCACTGCAGGCAGATTCATCTGAGCCACTAGGGAAGCCCCTTGCTGGGAATATAGAAGAGTTAACCAGCTATTATGAGTCCTTCCTCAACATCCCTGGGGGCTTGGTTCCAGGGCTGTCCACCCCCTACTGCCCCGCTCTGCATCATACCAAAATCCTTGGACACTCAAGGCTTAGAACAGCGCATTGCAACTTGTGTTCTGTATCCAAGGGTTCTGCTTCTACAGATTCGGATGTGCGGCTGGCTGAATCTGAGCATGCAGGAGAGAGGATACAGAGAGCCAACTGTATGGAATAGTGCTGGTTCCTAAAATTTAGCATGGATCAACTGGGGGTGCTTCTTAAACCATAGGTGTCTGGGCTCCACCTTCAGACTCTCTGAGTCAGTCAGTCTGATCCCAGATGATGCTGACCTGGGCTTCACCCTTGGAGAACCACCGCATTATAAATACTTGAAAGAGAGGTGCATAGGGTGCTCTGGGAGCTCAGAGTTGCATCCCCATCAAATAGTGCGCTCCTACTGGAGAAGGCAATGGCACCCCACTCCAGTACTCTTGCCTGGAAAACCCCATGGACAGAGGAGTCTGGTAAGCTGCAGTCCATGGGGTCGCTAAGAGTCAGGCACGACTGAGTGACTTCACTTTCGCTCTTCACTTTCGTGCATTGGAGAAGGAAATGGCAACCCACTCCAGTATTCTTGCCTGGAGAATCCCAGAGACAGAGGAGCTTAGTGGGCTGCCGTCTAGGGGGTTGCACAGAGTCGGACACGACTGAAGCGACTTAGCAGCAGCATTGAAAGTGGAGATGCGAGAGAAGGGGGAGGAGAGGACCACAAGGCAGGATTAGCAATCAGTCCACAGACTCCTTGATACCTTACTAGGTAGATTTCTAGGCCAAAGTATTGGAGCCTCAGCTTCAGCATCAGTCCTTCCAATCAATATTCAGGTTGGCCCCCTGATGAGAAGAGCAAACCTGTTGGAAAAGACCCTGATGCTGGGAAAGACGGAGGGCAGGAGGAGAAAGTTGCGGCAAAAGATGAGATGGTTGGATGGCATCACCGACTCGATGGACATGAGTTTGAGCAAACTCTGGGAGACAGGAAAGGACAGGGAAGCCTGGTGCGCTGCCGTCCGTGGGGTTGCAAAGAGTCAGACATGACTTAGTGACTGAACAACAACGACGACAAAAATCAGATATTCTACGTCTTCCAAAAAGGATAGGTTTCCACCTATAGGCAGCTAAAAATTGGCCTCAAAATAAAAAGGACCCCAAAAAGTGCTAACAGTGTGTGAAAGCCACGAAGCAGGCTGAATGCCTGAACCCCCTCCGAAATTCATGTGTTGAAACCTAACCTCAGATGTGATGAAATGAGGAGGATGGGGCCAATGGGAAGTGATGAGGTCATGAAGGTGGAGCCCCCGTGAATGGGATTCGTGCCCTTATAAAGAAGCCCCAGAGAACCTTGTTCTTTTCTGCTACACGAGGACACAGTGACTGGGTCTATGAACCAGGAAGAGGGCCCCCATCAGACAGGGACTCTATCAGCACAGTGCTCTTAGTGGGCTGCTAAGCCTCCAGAACTGTAAGAAATAACTTTCTGTTGTGTATAAGCCACCTGCTGCTGCTGCTAAGTCGCTTCAGTCGTGTCCGACTCTGTGCGACCCCATAGACGGCAGCCCACCAGGCTCCCCTGTCCTTGGGATTCTAGTCTAAGGCATTTTGTTATAGCAGCCTGAATGGGCTAAGGCATACCATTAGACATGTGAAAGCATAAAACCACCACAAGTGAGACTACAGACCCCTAAAATTCAAGCCCTTCAGGAAGGAGACTTTGATAATAATATCAGCACACTTAGAGCCTACAGAGGCTCTCCCAAATGCTTCTGTGTAGGGGGCAAGGGAGGAAGAAATGGACCAGCATCCATGATGCCGGAAACGGTAATAAAACTGACCGTGTTGGGTAAAGCCTTTGCTGAGCATGCAGTGACACTGTTTAGTGACTCTGTTTTACAACTGCCTAATGTCGCCAATGGTTTATCTAAGCCTGTGATCATAAAGTGTTACAGGAGGTTCCTATATTATTAAAATAGTAAGGCCACTTATACAATGATTTCTGGATGAAGGTCAGAAAGATGATTGCAGTGTTCCCTGGGTAAGAGTTCAGCTATATATAGACTAAAAGCCAAAGGGAAATGTCATAAGATTCATATTCTGTACCCACAAACATTGTATTTTGTCAACCAAGGCAGGGTTTAAATGTACCAGGATGGCTAATTCTTTAAAAGGATCCACAGAGCAGATAATTTTGCGGTAATGTAGGTGCCCTTTAATTTATGTTTTACATAAACTTGAAGTTTTACATAGTAGGTATCAGGGGTTTTATCTGCAAAACTGAATGTTTAGAAGAGAGCATATTATTACATTATTTTATTTTTCTGGAACAAATGCATATTTAAGGGCCAAATATGAGAATAGCATACAGAGGGGAAAATGTGGAGCAAATTTATGTAGGTAAAATGATTTGTACATTTCTCTTTTATGTAGGAGAATATTACTGCCCACTTTTTCTGTTACCTCTTTCCCTTTCCCTCTCTTGCAGCTGATCTGACTTGTGTTCCTCTGAATCTTAGGACATCGAGAACACCGTAAGTGTGAACATTTTCCCCAAAGTCCTTCATCTTACCTACAATGGGTTACAGGTAGAGTTAATTTAAGCTCTCATTGGTGCATTAATTCAGGGCATCAGAGTTTCATAATCCTCTTTTAAAAGTGCTTATCTTGCACATAAGAACTAGCCTGGAGAGCAAATGATGAAGTGGAAATTATTACACCTAGTTTACATATGGAGAAACCAGGAAAATATAAATAAAAACCTCTGTTTTGAAATGGCATTTGTTCTTTAGAAATATCACCAAAATGGTCTTGGAAAATGTTTTACTACTCATGAGGAAAAAAAAAAAGTTAGAACTTTTTTTTTTTAATACACACCTAAATAAATTCCAAACAAGAATAAGGAGATTAAGCGTAAAAACTAAAACAGACACTAGAAAAACCAGTGACTATTTACTTGATTTCAGAAAGGGGTTGAATTTTCTAATAAGAACCATAAGAGAAATCACATTTGATTAAGTATCAAAAGTTCTGTCCATCTAAAAATGAACAAAATAAGGAGATAAAAGACAAATTTAAGGGAATATTTGCAACATACACGAAGAGATGGTATATTAAAAAAAGAAATTGTAAAAATCAATTTAGCAAAATGATTAAACAACCTGGAGAATTCACAGGAGAAATGCGAATAGTAAATACACATATGAAAATGTTTGACTGCCTTATTTATGAAAAGCATATGAGAACAATCTCACGATTGTGCATACCAAACAAGCAATGTTTTAAATATGCAAAATCCTTGCTAATGATGGGAGTGAAGTGGGTATACACACACTCAGGTGTCCCTCAGCGTCCTCAGGGAATTGGTTCCACCACCCCTGTGGTACCAAAATCCACAGATGCTCAAGACCCTGGTATAACACGGTGCGGTGCAGTCTGGTCTCCATATCTGTGGATTCTGTGTCCATGGATACAGAGCGTCGACTGTACTATTCAGCATTCAAGACTTTGTGGGCAACCAGCAGAAAGTATAGCAGTGCTTCCCTGGTAGCTCAGCTGGTAAAAATCTACCTGCAATGCAGAAGGCTCCAGTTTGATTCCTGGGTCAGGAAGATCCCCTGGAGAAGGGATAGGCTACCCATTCCAGTATTCTTAGGCTTCCCCGATGGCTCAAATGATAAAGAATCTGTCTGCAAGGCAGGAGACCTGGGTTCGATCCCTCAGTTAGGAAGATCCCCTGGAGGAGGCATGGCAACCCACTCTAGTATTCTGGCCTGGAGAATTCCATGGACAGAGGAGCCTGGAAGGTTATAGTCCATAGGGTCACAAAGCATCAGATACAACTGAGCGACTAAGCACAGCATATCAGTAAATATTAAGTGCCTTAAAGGCGACTATTATTTTTTTTTCTCCTGGTTCCCCCGGTCTCATATCTTATTTGTTTCACAGTTTTATTGGCGGTACAATTGGTATACCATGAACTGTATATGTTTTAAATGAACAATTTGAAAATTTTGATACACACACACATTCATAAAACTATCATCACAGTCAAGCAATGACGCCTAAATGTCTTTGTGTACTTTATAACCTGTTCTTTTCTATCTCCAAGCAAATACTGCTGTGCTGTCATCATAGTTTACATCTTTAGAATTTTATATAAACAGCACAATACATCCTTTTTTTCTGTCTCTACATATTCACTCAAGATCATGATTGTGAGATGTATCTATGTTGTTGCAAGTATCTAATTATTTCCTTTCTCTGCTGAGTAGTATTCTATTTATGGATATACCATAATTTATTCATTCACCTGTCAACTGGCATAACACTGTCCATTATTTTTCTAGACATGTATTCTAAGGAAATAATAAGATCCATTCAAAGATTTATGTATAGGAATATATATTACAGCATTATTTACATTATCAAAAAATTAGAGGCTATCTAAATATCCAACTGTCACTGTCTGTGGTCACTTTGCTTGTTTAATCTATTTGTTGATTACATCATGAGAAATGCCGGCCTGGATGAGTCACAAGCCAGAATCAAGATAGGCAGGTAAAACATTAACAACCTCAGATATGCGGATGACACCACTCTAATGGCAGAAAGCTAAGCGGAACTAAAGAGCCTCTTGATGAGAGTGAAAGAGCTGGCTTAAGATTAAATATTGAAAAAACCAAGATCATGGCATCCGGCCCCATTACTGCATGGCGAATAGAGAGGGAAAAGGTGGAAGTAGTGACAGATTTCCTCTTCTTGGGCTCCAAAATCACTGCAGATGGTGACTGCAGCCATGAAATCAGGGGACAATTGCTTCTTGGCAGAAAAGCGATGACGAGCCTAGACAGTGATTTGAAAAGCAGAGACATCACTCTGCCGACAAATGTCTGTGTAGTCAAGACTATGGTCTTCCCAGTGGTCTCATACGGTTGTGAGAGCTGGACCATAAAGAAGGCAGAACACCAAAGAATTGATGTCTTCAAACTGTGGTGCTAGAGAAGGCTCCTGAAAGTCCTAGACAGCAAGGAGATCAAAACAGTAAATCTTAAGAAAGATCATCTCTGAATATTCACTGGAAGGGTTGATGTTGAAGCTGAAGCTCCAGTCTTTCAGTCACCTGATGCAAACAGCTGAGTCATTGGAAAAGTCCCCAATGCTGGAAAGATTCAGGGCAGAAGGAGAAGGGGACATCAGAGGATGAGACGGCTGGACAGCATCACCGATGCCATGAGCATGAACTTGGGCAAACTCCAGGAGATGGTGAGGGACAGGGAGGCCCAGCATGCTACAATCCATGGGATCACAGAGTCAGACATGACTGGGCAACTGAACAGCAGCAAATGCCCAACAATAAGAGATCAATGAAGCAATTATAATCAATCCATTCAAACAAAGGGCTCCCCGAGTGGCTCAGGGTAAAGAGTATGCCTGCCAAGCAAGAGGCGCAGGTTTGATCCCTGGGTCAGGGAGATGCCCTGGAGAAGGAAATGGCAAGCCACTCTATTATTCTTGCCTGGAAAATTCCATGGTCAGAGGAGCCTAGTGGGCTACAGTCCAGGGGGTCACAGAGTCAGACACGACTAAGCAACTAAATAGCAATAGCATTCAAAGAAAAAGCAGAAATGTGCACATCTTTAGAGGATTCTTAATCAACATAGAAAAGTCTTCATGTATAATGTCAACTTCTTAAAAAGGGATATAAAATTCATCATCTTAATTTTGTAAAATTAAATAATTGAAGTACTAGAGAAAGCAGGGGTAAATTCCATTGTAACACGTATTGAGGAAGGTTTTTTAATATTAAAAATCCAGAAGCAAAGAGAAAGAAGAAAATATTGATTAAAAAAACATCTTTCACCAAAAGATGAATAAAATCAAGATACACCAGATAAACTGGGAGAAAACACTTACAGTATTTATCGCACATAAATGGATAATGTCCCTAATGTGTAAAGACCTCTTTAAAATTAAGGAAAAGAAAACCACAAACTAGGTAGAAAAAAGGATAAAAGACACTGACAGTTCATCAAAAAAAAGAAAAATCTAAAAACAGCCTAAACAGGTGAAAAATGTTGAGTTCAGTCACTCAGTCGTGTCCAACTCTTTGCGGAAAAATGTTCAACCCCACTCAAAATTAGGGAGATGCAAATGACAACTTCACTGAGATGCCATTTCTCACTTATCATGTTGGCAAGGATTAGCAAATATGACTACACATTCTACTAAAGAAACCAAGAGAAATCACCTTGTTTGAGAATACCCGATTGGAATGGAGATTGGTGCAGCACCTCTGGACGGGACCACAGCAGTATCAAATCATTGCACATTTAAAACCACCTTTTTATCCAGCAAGTCTACTTTTAAGAATTTACCCTGAATACAGAACCCCAGCAATATTGAAATCACATTCATGGCAACACTGTAAGTTCAAAATACTGGCAATAACCTGAGCCCCTAGCTGTGAGAGGTTATGGTATATTGGTACATAGCATACAATCAGCTATGGTATGTGGGTACAATGGAGTCCTTTGCACCTGTGAAAAAGCATGTCTCTATGAACTGATATGGAGTGATTTCTGTTAAACGGAAAATAGTGTGCAAATGAGTATTTATTGTATGTTACTTTTTGTATAACAGAAAAAGTGGGAGGAATACGAAAATATATTTGCTTATTTTTGCAAAAGGAATCCTAGAAAGAGAGACTAGAAATCATCGAGCTTGGAAACTTTCAGGGCAGGTGGATGAGAACAGGGTAGAAAGGATAAGGAAGTGATACTCTTGAGTAACCTTTTTGTATAGTTTTGACTTTTTAGAACCATGTCTGTGTCACATACTCAATAAATACACAAATACATTAATAATCAGAATCTAGGAGGATGTGGAATAAAAACTGCAAATAGAATGTCAGCAGAAACCACCCTAATAATATCTAAAATAGCCACCATATAAGAAAGAGAGCTTGGGGGAACCATCCAAGTAATTTTTGAACACAGTAGTTTGATTTTATATCCTGAGGCTAAAGACAAAAACTAGAAGCAATTATTGTAGTGAGGAAGCTTGTTGTTCACAGTGCTGTATGTTAGCAATTCTGAAATGATTTTATGTATATTCTTGAATTGAGCAAAGGGATCCAGATTTTACCATTAGGGAAGGGAGCTACAAATACACCAAGGGCAAAGTTGGGATGTGCCCTGTGATGTTGAATTGGAACTGGACGTATGAGTACAAACACGTGATTTTTAAATATATAAACACTGAAATTAATGCGACTCTCAGGACACAAAGCAAATATTCCCGCCTTTGTTTGCTGAATATGTTGGAGAGCAGTGCCATCTCAGACGCAATGAATGCATGCAGATCCAAAGGCAAGATCTGGTGCCTGAATACCATCCTCCACTAAAAGGAATGATTTTCCTGGGGAACCGGCTGATCCCAGAGCTGCTGGAGCATCTTGATGTGCAAACAGGTAAGCGTGTGCTCAACAGATGATGGGACATGTCAGAAAGATGGAGCCATGCTGAAGGGGCTCCCCTGACCACCTGTGGGGCCGTCTGGCATCAAATAAATCAAGACAGCAACGGATGATGAGCCAGACTTACGAGAATCTCTGAGTATCTCGCATCTTACAGTGTTTACATTTTATACTGACATAAATAAGGGAACAAGTAAGTAAGTGGGGAGGAGAAAAGTGCTCCCTTCCAGTAGAAAACCAACTAACAAATAAATAAGGGTTGATGGAATTAGAAAATGGCTACATGGTCACCATCCTAATAATACTGAATTCAGGCAAGAACATCAAGGATCGTAGAAACGGTATGTAAAAATTGTAAGATTAATACAATTGTTATATAGTATTATAACTTTATCTCCCTGCAAGATATTCTTTAATTACAAAGGGTAAAATGGTATCATTTACAACAGAGCATGTGGGCAGACACCACCGTAACCGACTGACCGAGGTTAACATTACCAGCATGTGTCAAAACCACGGCACGTGCCCGGATAAGGTGCCAGGAGGAGAACTCCACCCCTCAGTGCATTCCTGCAGAAGCTGTGTAGCAGGAATCTCACCACGAGGAAGCATCAACACAACCAAACCTCTCTTTCAGGGAAATGCGCCTGTGCTTACAAAGATGTCAAAGCTGGACAAAAGATGAAGAACCACCCAGACAGAAGGACACCCAAGAGACTTAATGCCATGAGTGATGTGGGACTGGATCCTGGACTAGAAAATTTTCTTTCTTTTGCTAAATGAGCAATAAGGAGACACCTGGCGAAATTCTGTAGAGTGAGTAATAGAATATATCACGGTTCTGATTTTGTGAAGCCTAGTGTAGGTATCTATAAAACTGGCATTGTTTTTAGGAAATACATGCAGATATTTTTTAGAGGCCATCAGTTTGCAATGTGTCATCAGATGATGCAGAAAAAAAAATACATATGAGAGAGAGGGGAAGCAAAAGTGATAAAAATGTCAATATTTGGGGAATCTGGATGAATGGTATTTTGGAATTCTTTATACTACTTTTATAACTTTGTGGTAAACCTGAAATTATTTCCAAATAAATGGTAGAGATTAGTGGGGGGGGGGGAATATCTTCTTTTTCAACCTCTCTCTCCCTTTCTCCTGTGTCTCTGTGACTCTCTGCAAACCCACCCATAGAAACACGTCTGAAGGAAATAGCAAACCTGTTCATAGTATTTATATCTAGATGGTGGGACGCTGCATTTAAAGCTAATCTTCTTGCAAAGGCAGCAAAAGTAAACAGGAGGAACTACATTAATCCAAAATGCTTCTGCACCAAAGGAAACCAAATGATTAGGAAACAGCAAAGTGAAAAGGCTACCTCCAAAATGGGAGAAAGTATTTACAGGTCATATATCTGATAAGGGATTAATTTCCAAAATCTATAAAGAAAGCATGCAACTCAGTAGCACAAATCAAATAATCTGATTAAAAGTTGAGTAGAGGATCTGAACAGACATTTTTCCAAAGAAGACATACAAGTGGCCTCCATGAAAAGTCCACAACATCGCTAGTTATTAGAGAAATGCAAATCACAATCACAATCAGACACCAACCACCTTACCTGTCAGAATGGCTATTGTCAAAAAGATAAGAAATAACAAGAGCTGGTGAGGCCATGGAGCAAAAGGTAACCCCTGTGCACTGTTGGTGGGAATGTAAATCGGTGCAGCCACTATGGAAAACAGTTACGAAGGCTCCTCAAAAAATTAAAAATGACCATATGATCAAGCAATTCCACTCCTGAGTATTTATCCAAAGAAAACAAAAAACTAATCAGAGAAGATACATTCACCCCTAAGTTCACTGCAGTACTGTATACAACAGTCAAGATATGTGAGCAACCTCAGTGTCTACTGATAGGTAAAAAAATGTGAAATATATATATATATATATACATGTATGTATATGCATGTATATGCGTATATATATGTACATGTATGCAGAGGAATATTATCTAGCCTTAACGAAGAAGGAAATCCTACCATTTGTGACATGGATGAAACTTGAAGGCTTTACACAAAATGAAGTAAGTCCAATAAAGAGAAATATGTATGTTCTCATTTAAATGCAGAATCTAAAAAAAAAAAACAACCTCATATAAACAGAGAATATTATAGTGAATCCCAAGGGGGTGGGGGAAATGCAGAGATGTTGGTCAAAAGGTCTAAACGTCCAGTCATAAGGTGAATAAGCTCCAGGGGTCTGATGCTCAGCATGGTGACAAAAATTAACAATACAGACTGTGTACTTGAGAGTTGCTGAGTGTAGATCTTAAATGTTCTCAGCATAACAACAACAAGATAATGATGTGAAAGATATGTTATTGTTCAGTTACCAAGTCACGTCCAACTCTCTGCGACCCCATGGACCCCAGCACGCCAGGCCTCCCTGTCCTTCACCATCACCAAATCATCACATTCTGCACCTTATACATGGATCATGTTACATGTCAATTATATCTCAATAAAGCTGGGGGGGGGATAAAAAACAATAATAGAATAAAGTTAATCTTGTTTATGCTTTTATGTTTTACACATACTCAACCGTAAGTGTGCATTTATTCTTACAGGAACATTTGCGATTTTAGAAAATGCCAGCAAAGGCTGTGGCCCCTGGTCCGCCCTTGTACCTTGAGGGTGTCGGCTGTCTTGTGCTATCGCTAACTCTCCCAACGTGGTTACACCCGTCTGGGCTCTGCCAGCAGCTGCGGAAATGCCAAAATAGTCCTCAGTGGGGTCTTGATCGTGAGACATCTGTAGTCTCAAATGACTGGGAGTGTCACGTGATTCTCCCCTGAGGACAGAACGATACTGTATGACACAAGAAATGCTAAATATGGCAACGTGCACACTCTTTAGGACAGAAATGCCCTGTTCCCTTTCTGGGGGCAGCAGAGAGTTCCAGAGTGATGAACTTGGCGTTTATCTGCACAGTTCATGGGTCGCTGATTTTTTTAAGCAAATTATTATTTATTGCCAATTTCTAGAACATGCTGTCTCAATCTTTGGGTTCCCTAGAAAAAACTACTCAAATTCTTCCCCTGTTAAAGATTTTTTAAATAAATAGAAAGCACTTCTCACAGTGTTGGGCATACATAATAGCTAAGAAATGTTCCTTTGATGAGCTAATTGAAAAATAAATGGAAAAGGTGCGAGTGACTGGTATGAGGAGAGACTGGTGTCTGGGTTTTGAATTCTGGATTATGCAATAGGTTGGGTACTTTCTGGCCAACTTGTTCAGCAGTTTCCAGTTTCTGCCAGTTGTAGGGGGGACTCCAGGGGGTCACAGCGTTTTCCTGACTTCAGGCAGGGAACTGTTGACACGCTGGAGTGTGGGCTGTTCGCCAACATTCCCCAGAAGAGCTTCCACAGCTTAATGCCAAAGGACAGTCTAAGTTCAATACTACTGAAAAATTGGTCCTCACAGATCAAACTCCATACCACGAAGCTGGGTCTTCATTTGTGATTTCAGAGAAAGTCACGTATTCAATTACTCGAGATTCCATTCATTCCCCTTCTGGCACTGTGAGATCAGTCTCCAAATTTATTCACAAAGGCTGCCACCATTGGAGTATGGAGACAAATTCTTAACCCCTCATTAGAGGAATTAGACGTGGGTTTTCTATTAACTCGATTTCTGAGCAACCTCTCAGCTTGACAGGGACAACCCAAGATATACTCTGCGGTAAAAACGGCGTGCTCTTTGGGAAAACTCAACTTATTCTTTGATTATTTACAAAATGCTTAAGACATCAAGATAGTCTTTCAAACTAAACTTTGGGAATTTCAACTTCCCAAATGTTAAAAAAAGAGACGTATGACAATAAACATTATTCTGTCTTGAAATGTGGCATTATATTTAATCTCTTTACAGAAAATAAATGGAAATCATGATGTGAAATTATATGTAAAGATCTAACACAACTGGAAAATATATAGCTTTAGGGTCTTAGAATTCAAATGTATCTCCGCTGTTTGCATCAACATTCCTTCTCTTATGAGTATTCATAATCTCATCGCCTTTCAACAAACAGAATAACCAACCTATAGAGCTATTGATATTTACCCTGGGTTGGGAAGATCTGGAGTGGGAAATGGCTACCCACTCTAGTATTCTTGCCTGGAAAATTCCACAGGCAGAGAAGTCTGGCAGGCTGTTACAGTCCATGGGGACATGCCTGAGTGACTGAACACACACACAGAGCTATTTAAGGTGACATATATGTTGGCTCATTTAATCCTTTCAGTAATCTTATGAAGAAGGTACTGTTACGTTCTCTTTATAGATAAATAAGCACTGAGAGTCAACCGCCTAAGGGATACAGGTAATAAACGGCAGAGCACAGATTCCAAGCCTTGATTCTGACTGTTGAGTATGAGCTTTTAAGTTATTGTAGTTTGTTCTGTCTGAGTTAACATCAGAGGCAAATTGTAATTTCAAGTTCCTTTTCCTTGACTCTTGGCATCATACATGGGCCAGCTCTCCTTTCTCTCACCCACTGGTATTTGGTAAATGCTTACCATCCAGCTCCCTGAAAAGCTCAGGTGTAGCATTTGCCAGTTTCCATGGCCAAGTTCCAAGCAGTTAATTTCAAATTACCAAGAGATGTGTAATACAGTCTCATTACCTAATTTATAAAGATACAATATAACCTCAAAAAGCATGAAGACAGTAAAATGTCAAAAAATAGATAACTAAGTTTTGAGTATTTTTTTTATATAACCCACTTAATTAAAAATTTATATAATCTAATTCTAATTTTAAAAATGTTAATTCCTAAAAATTTAGCAATTGGATCTCAAGAGCCAGTTCTATCAGATACTATATTTTCTGGAAGTATTTTTTTAATGGAAAATTCAGAGAGTGGTGAAATTAAAACATTGGGCTACAATCTCAAGGGTGTCTAATTCTGAGCCCTCCTCCAGATACATTTTTGGGGTTATCAAATTGGAACTGTGGTGTTGGAGAAGTCTCTTGAGAGTCCCTTGGACTGCAAGGAGATCCAACCAGTCCATTCTAAAGGNATTTCCCTGGCGGTCCACTGGTTAAGATTTCACACTTCCTTTGCAAGGGTGCATGGG
Source organism: Neotragus pygmaeus (assembly GCA_006410875.1). Lineage (NCBI taxonomy): Eukaryota > Metazoa > Chordata > Mammalia > Artiodactyla > Bovidae > Neotragus > Neotragus pygmaeus. The sequence continues at coordinate 356,517 of SJYV01027236.1, forward strand.
TTCGATCCCTGGTTGGGAAACTAAGGTCCCGTATACCGCACAGTGTGGCCAAAAAAATAAAAACTTAATGTGTATAGAAAGAGAAGAAAACAAATGCAGGAAATTATTAATATTAACCCTGTTGCTGCTGCTGCTAAGTTGCTTCAGTCATGTCCGACAGTGAGACCCCATAGACGGCAGCCCACCAGGCTCCCCCGTCCCTGGGATTCTCCAGACAAGCACACTGGAGCGGGTTGCCATTTGGGTTATTTCCAAATAGTAAGATCACAGACCAATTCTTTATGCTTTACCAAGCTTAAAATATAAAAAGGAAATAATCGGCCTTTCTGGCCTAAGTTATTATACTTATAAAAAGGCTTGTCCAAGATTTAGACTTGAATAGTTTATTACAAAAGCACAATGACATTTTAAAATATGAAAAGTTCAGAATCAACAAAAATAAGAATTTTATTTTAATAAAAATTTTATAATGAAAATCTTTCTTTTAATTGCAAAGTTCAACACGACTGTGATTAAACTTTAAATTAACTAGTGAGCTTCTGGCAGTTAGGTCACAAAGGAAAAACAGAAACAGCCTAATTTTTATTGTGATGTATAACTGGGTCTCATTCCAGACCAGCAGGGGAGATACTTTATTTCTAAGCACTACTTTCTAAATTAAAATCCTTAACAGGCTTGCAACAGGGGAGACTGAGTGATATAGACGTCCACACAAACTATGCTATTTTAACAAATGGTACTGTGATGCCACACATAATTATCTGCAATGTTTACAAAATCCAAGGGTGTAACATGAAGCCTCAGTGAAGGACCTGTGGGCAAAAGATGAAGCTTCCGAGGCTTCATCCAGAACCCCCAAGTGTAGAAACGAGGTTGCCTAGAGAGTATTTCTCCCATGTTAACTGGGCTTAGGCTGCTTGTCAAGGTCTCCTAGGTCCCTCTTCCCAAAGACTTCAGCTCAACTGGTTCAGAACAGAACCTAGGAGTCTTCATACTAAACATATTAAATAAACCCCCAGATCATACTTGATGCAAGTGATCATTCACTTCAGAGTAATGTCCAGAGGCGGACTGTTTCCAAGTCCCTTTGGCATCTTGTCTAAATAGCACTTTCCTTAGCAGGCTGTGCTCTTAGCAAGAACTGGTAGTCCTGGAGTTCAGAATCAGTATTTTTTACTCTAGGGGACGTACAGTCTTGAGGTCACGAACACTAATCACAGGGCTTCTTGCCAGAGGGTTCTCAGGGCATCTGTTTATAGGTAAATGCCTTCCCTCTGTTCAGTTCAGTCGTTCAGTTATGTCCGACTCTTTGCGACCCCATGGACTTCAGCAGGTCAGCCTTCCCGGAGATTGCTCAAACTCATGCCCAAGTTGGTGATGTCATCCAACAGTCTCATCCTCTGTTGTCGCCTTCTCCTCCTGCCTTCAGTCTTTCCGAGCATCAGGGTCTTTTCCAAGGAGTCACTTCTTTGCATCAGGTGGCCAAAGTAGTGGAGTTTCAACTTTAGCATCAGTCCTTCCAATGATCATTCAGGACTGATCTTTTTTACGATGGACTGGTTGGATNCTTCAGTCTTTCCGAGCATCAGGGTCTTTTCCAAGGAGTCACTTCTTTGCATCAGGTGGCCAAAGTAGTGGAGTTTCAACTTTAGCATCAGTCCTTCCAATGATCATTCAGGACTGATCTTTTTTACGATGGACTGGTTGGATCTCCTTGAAGTCCAAGGGACTCTCAAGAGTCTTCTCCAACACCACAGTTCAAAAGCATCAATTCTTCAGCACTCAGCTTTCTTTATAGTCCAACTCTCACATCCATACATGACCACTGGAAAAACATAGCCTTGACTAGATGGACCTTTGTCGGCAAAGTAATGTCTCTGCTTTTTAATATGCTTTCTAGGTTGCTCATAACATTTCTTCCAAGGATCAAGTGTCTTTTAATTTCCTGGCTGCAGTCACCATCTGCAGTGATTTTGGAGCCCCCAAAATAAAGTCTCTCACTTTTCCCATTGTTTCCCCATCTGTTTGCCATGAAGTGATGAGATAGGATGTCATGATCTTCATTTTTTGAATGTTGAATTCTAAACCAGCTTTTTCACTCTTCTTTCACTTTCATCAGGAGGCTCTCTAGTTCTTCTTCACTTTCTGCCATAAGGGTGGCATCATCTGCGTATTTGAGGTTATTGATATTTCTTCTGGCAATCTTGATTCCAGCTTGTGCTTCATCCAGCCCAGCGTTTCTCATGATGTACTCGGCATATAAGTTAAACAAGCAGGGTGACAATATATAGCCTTGACGTACTTCTTTCCCAATTTGGACCAGTCTGTTGTTCTATATCTGTTTCTAACTATTGCTTCTTGACCTGCATACAGATTTCTCAGGAGACAGGTGAAGTGGTCTGGTATTCATATCTTTTGAAGAATTTTCCATTTTGTTGTGATCTACACAGTCAAAAGCTTTGGTGTGATCAATAAAGCAGAAGTATGTTTTTTCTGGTATTCTCTTGCTTTTTCAATGATCCAGTGGATGTTGGGAATTTGCTCTCTGGTTCCTCTGCTTTTTCTAAATCCAGCTTGAACATCTGGAAGGTCACAGTTCACGTACTGTTGAAGTTTTCCTCTGTTCAGTTCAGATGCTCAGTCATGTCCGACTCTTTGCGACCCCATGGACTGCAGCACGCCAGGCCTCCCTGTCCATCACCAACCTGGAGTTTACTCAAAGTCATGTCCATTGCGTCAGTGATGCCATCCGGCCATCTCATCCTCTGTGGACCCCTTCTCCTCCCGCCTTCAATCCTTCCCAGCAGCAGGGGCTTTTCAGATGAGTCTGTACTCTCTATTCTTTCCTCTGTGCTGTCTCTAAAGTCCTTCTGCAGTGGCGGAGCAGGGTCACTAGGGGGCTTCTCTTCCCAACCAGCCTTCCACACCCTGCCCTCTAGTCTGCTGTCTTTGTTCATTGTGTTTGAATGTTAAAACCTCCTCAGCACAAGAAAAAGGTCAGTTTTATATAAAGCACTCCAATGCCGAGGTAACAAATGTTTTTGCAAGTGAGGCGCAAAAAGAAGAAGGACCTAAATGACTTGCCAGATGACAGATGATTGGAAATGACTTTTATGATAGATCACGCTGTGTGTGTGTGCTAAGTTGCTTGTTATATCACTCCAAAGAAATGTAAAGACTTGAATAACATTGTAGTAACAACATACCTTTCATTTCACTTATTTATATGAATATCATTTCTCATCCCTTAAATCTTTCATAAGAAAAAAACGGGAAGAAACTGGAGGCTGAACCAGGCCTAATTCGAACTAAATTTAATGGATACACAAACTTAGTAAGTTAAGTCCACATACACTTCATTAAATGATGTACTTCTGATGCAATTTCACTTATGCTTAATATTTGTCACAATTTGAAAGATATTTATGCTATTTTGATTAAAACTGCATACCACTAGCTATAAAGACAATCCAAAAAAGAAATTTGTAGCATTAAGAGGTCAATGAATTCAGTCATTCAGTCATGTCTGACTCTTTGCAACCCCATGGACTGCAGCACACCAGGCTTCCCTGTCCATCACCAACTCCCAGAGCTTGCTCAAACTCATGTCCATAGAGTTGGTGATGCCATCCAAGCATCTCATCCTCTGTTATCCCCTTCTCCTCCCACTTTCAATGAGCACAGAGGTGAATAAGCATAGAGATAAAAAAGAGAAAATATTGTGAACAATTATATGCCAGCAAATTTGACAACCTAGAAGAAATGAAGAAGTTTCTAGAAACCTACCGCCCACCAAAACCAAACCAAGAAGAAACAAATAATTTGAATAGACTGATAATTAGAAGTGAAAATAGAACCTGTAACACACACACACTCCTTACAAGCACAAGTCGTAGACCCGATGGCCACACAGGAGAATTCTACCAAACATACAAAGAAGAACTTCTACCAGCTCTTCCCAAACTCTTCCAAAGGATTAAAGAGGAGGGAACACCCCCAAAGACATTCTATGATGTCACCATCACCCTGATACCCAAACCAGACAAGAAAAGTACAGCCCAATAAGCTTTGATGAATATGGATGCAAAAATTCAACAAAATATTAGCCAACCACACCCAACAACACACACACACACAAATCACACATCATGAATAAGCTGGATTCATCCCAAGTTCATAAGGATGGTTCCACATAAGCAAATCAAAGAATGTGATATACCACGTGAAGACCAGACAAAATCACATGATCATCTCAACAGATGCAGAAAAAGCTTTGATAAAATTCAACAGCCATCCATGATAAAAACCTCTCACCAAAATGGGTATAGAGGCAGGATGTCTCAACATCACAGAATCCTATGTATGACAAACTCAAAGCCAATATAATTCTCCAGGGTGAAAAGCTGAAAGCCTTGCCACTAAAATCTGGAATAAGACGAGGATGCCCACTCTGACCACTTGTGTTCAAGATCGTATTGGAAGTCCTAACCACAGCAATCAAAGAAAGAAAAGCCATCCAAACTCGGAGGGAAGAGATGAAACTGTCGTTATGTGAAGATGACATTATTTCTAATATATAGAAAACCCTAAAGACTCCACACAGAAACTGCTGGAACTGAAAAACCAGCTCTGCAAGGTAGCAGGATACAAGACTAACATACAGAAACTGGTCACATCTGTTTACAGTAACAATGAAATATCAGAAAGAGAATGTAATAAAAACACTTTTAAAATCATAGTACAAAAAAAACCCAACACTACTTGGAAATAAGCCTGACCAAGGAAGTGGAAGACTTAAATGCTGAAAACGATGACACAATAGTAGAGAAATTTGAAGCTGATTCAAAGAAATGGAAAGATATTCCAAGCTCTTTGACTGGAAAGAGTTAATGCTGTTTAAACGGTCATACTACCCAAAGCAATCTACAGATTTAACGTGGTCCCTATCGAATTACCCATGATGTTGGCACAGAACTAGGACAAATAATCCTAAAATGTGTATGGTACCATAACTTCTGAAACAATCCTTCCAGACTGCAGATGTTATGAAGCTACAGGAATCAAAATGGCACGAAATTGACCATTGACAAAACAGACATATGAATGAATGGTACAAAACAGGCCAGAGATAGAGCCGTCCAACTACAGTCAATTAATCTTCAGCAAAGGAGCAAGAGTACACAATGGGAAAAAGACAGTCTCTTCACCAAAGGGTGTTGGGAAAGTTGGACAGCTAATGTAAATCAGTGAGGGAGAACACCCTCACACCACACACGAAAATAAACTCAAAACGCCTTAAAGATTTAAACATAAGACACGACACCGCAAAACTCCTGGAAGAGAACATAAGCCAAACATTCTCTGACAAAAATCATACCTATTTTCCTTAGGTCAGTCTCCCAAGATTATAGAAATAAAAGCAAAAACAAACAAACAAACAAACAAGACCTAATCAAGCTTTTGCAGAGCAAAGGAAGTCATAAACAGAAAGAGCGAAGGAAATCATAAACAGAATGAAAAGACAACCTCCAGACCAGGAGAAAATATTTGCAAATGACGTGACCAACAAGGGCTTACTTTCTGCAATATACAACCAGCTATCCAACTCAACAACAGAAACACAAGTCACTCAGTTGACGAATGGGCAGAAGAGCCAGACACACAGATGGTCAACAGACACACAAAAAGATGCTCACCATTGCTGATTATTAGAAAAAGGCAAATCAAAACTACTGTGAGGTGCCGCCTCACACTGGTCAGGATGGGCACCAGGAAAAGGCCCACAAATAAATCCTTGGGAGGATATGGAGTGAAGGGTGCTGTCCTGCACTGTTGGTGTGCATGCAAGCTGGCACAGTCCCTACAGAAACCAGTGGGGAGGAACCTAAAAACCTAAAAACAGAGTTGGCATAAGATCCAGCAATCCCACTCCGGGGCATGCATCAGATAAAACAATAGTTCAAAAGATACACGCACCCCTACGTTCAGAGCAGTGCTACTCACAAGAGCCAAGACAGAGAAATAGGCTAAACGTCCACTGACAGTCAAATGTATAAAAAAGATGTGGAGTGTGTGTGTATACATATACATATGGAATTCTGCTGCTGCTGCTGCTAAGTCGCTTCACTTCTGTCCGGCTCTGTACGACCCCGTAGACGGCAGCCCAGGCAAGAACACTGGAGTGGGTTGCCATTTCCTTCTCCAATGCATGAAAGGGAAAAGTGAAAGTGAAGTCTTTCAGTCGTGCCCGACTCTTAGCAACCCCATGGACTGCAGCCCACCAGGCTCCTTCATCCATGGGATTTTCCAGGCAAGAGTACTGGAGTGGGGTGTCATTGCCTTTTCCATATGGAATACTACACAGCCATAAAAAACAAAAAGCAATTCCATTTGATGCAACATATGGAACTATAGATTATCAAATTAAGTGAAGTCAGAAAGAGAAACACAAATGTCATATGACATATTACAAATTTCAGGCTCAAACTGAAGAAAGTAGGGAAAACCACTGGGCCATTCATGTATGGCTTAAATAAAATCCCCTGTGATTACATAGTGGAGGTAATGAATAGATTCAAAGGATTAGATCTGGTAGACAGAGTGCCTGAAGAACTATGGACTGAGGTTCATAACATTGTACGGGAGGCAGTGAATGAAGCCATCCATGAGACAGGAAATGCAACAAGGCAAAATGGCTATCTGAGGAGGCCTTAAAATACCTGAGAAAAGATGAGAAGCAAAAGGCCAAGCAGAAAAGGGAAGATATACCCATCTGAATGCAGAATTCCAAAGAATAGCAAGGAGAGAGAAGAAAGCTTTCCTCAGTGATCAGTGCAAAGAAATAGAGGAAAACAATAGAATGGGAAAGACTAGAGATCTCTTCAAGAAAACTGGAGATACCAAGGGAACATTTCATGCACAATGGGCACAATAAAGACGGAAATAGTATGGACCTTGCAGAAGATATTAAGAAGAGGTGGCAAGAATACACAGAAGACCTATACAAAAAGGTCTTAATGACCCAGATAACCACTCTTACAAAATAAGTCTTAATGACCCAGATAAGCCTGATGGTGTGGTCACTCACCTAGACCCAGACATCCTGGAGTGTGAAATCGAGTGGGCCTTAGGAAGCATCACTATGAACAAAGCTAGTGGGGCTGCTGTAGCTCCAGCTGAACTATTTCAAATCCTAAAGGATGATGCTGTTAAAGTGCTGCACTCACAGTGTCGGCAAATTTGGAAAACCCAGCGGTGGCCACAGGGCTGGAAAAGGTCAGTTTTCACTTCAATCTCAAAGAAAGGCAATGCTAAAGAATGTTCAAATTACTGTACAATTGTACTCATTTCACATGCCAGCAAGATTATGCTCAAAATCCTTCAAGCTAGGCTTCAGCAGTATGTGAAATGAGAACTTCCAGATGTACAAGCTAGATTTAGACAATGCATAGAAACCAGAGATCAAATTGCCAATATCCGCTAGATCACAGAAAAGGGGAATTCTAGAAAAAAATATATTTCTGCTTCACTGACTACACTAAAGCGTTAGATTGTGTGGATCACAACAAACTGTGGAAAATTCTTCAGAGATGGGAATACTAGACCACCTTACCTGCCTCTTGAGAATACTGTATGCGGGTCAAGAAGCAACAGTTAGAACCGGACAAGGAACAATGGACTAGTTCCAAACTGGAAAAGGAGTACGTCAAGGCCGTATATTGTCACCCTGCTTATTTAACTTTTATGCAAAGTACATCATGTGAAATGCCAGGCTGGATGAAGCACTAGTCGGAATCAAGATTTCAGGGAGAAATCCCAATAACCTCATGCAGATGGCACCACCCTTATGGCAGAAAGCAAAGAAGAACTAAAGAGCCTCTTGATGAAGGTGGAAGAGGCGAGTGAAAGAGCTGGCTTAAAGCTCAACATTCAGAAAACTAAGATCAGGGCATCCATCCCAACACTTCATGGCAAATAGATGAGGAAACAATGGAAACAGTGACAGATTTTATTTTCTTGAGCTCCAAAATCACCAAGGACAGTGACTGTAGCCATGAAACTAAAAGATATTTGCTCCTTGGAAGAAAAGCTACGACAAACCCAGATAGCGTATTAAAAAGCAGAGACATCATTTTGCTGACAAAGGTCCATATAGTCAAAGCTATGGTTCTTCTAGTAGTCACGCACAGATGTGAGAGTTGGACCATAAAGAAGGCTGAGTGCCTAAAAACTGATGCTTTTGAACTGTGGCACTGGAGAGGACTCTTGAGAGTCCCTTGGACACCAAGGAGATCAAACCAGTCATTCTTAAAGGAAATCAACCCTGAATATTCATTGGAAGGGCTGAAGCTGAAGCTCCAATCCTTTGGCCACCTGATACAAAGAGCCAACTCACTGGAAAAGACCCCGATTTGGGAAATATTGAGGGCATGAGGAGAAGGGGACAACAGAGGATGGGATGGTTGGATGGCATCACCAACTCAATGGGCTTTAGTTTGAGCAAATTCAGGAGATACTGACGGATAGCGAAGCCTGGCATGCTGCCATGCATGGGGCTGCAGAGAGTCAGACACGTCTTAGTGACCAAACAAACAAAATCATTTACATGGAATCTAAAATATGACACAAACAAATTTATATACAAAACAGAAATGGATTCACAGACAGAGAACAGACTTGTGGTTGCTAGGGGATAAGTGGGGGAGAGAGGGCCAGAGTGGGCGTTTAGGGTTAGTAGGTGCAAACGATTATACAGAAAATAGACCTCAGGGCCCCACTGTGTAGCACGGGGAACTATATTCAATACCTGATAATAAACCACAATGGAAAAAATATAAAAAGAACATTATATAAATATATATATGTGTATATATATCTGAATCACTTTACCGCTCAGCAGAAATTAACACACTGTGAAGCAACTATAATTCAAGTTTTTAAAAAAGCATTGCCAGAAGATAAAATTATGGTTGATATGAAATAGAGACGAGGAGAAAAAAATGTCGAGTATCTTATAAAAGAAAAGCCTGTATATATATATATATTTAAAATGGATGCTGATGGCTATTAAATCTCTATAGCATTTGGATTCGATGGAATAGATTAAAAGACTGGTAGGAGTTTTACTGCTCATGTCAATATTTACAAATACATCATAAACGACATCTTGTGTAGCTATTTAATATGCGTTCATGCTCTGTCATGGCCGACGCTTTCTAGCCCCCTGGACCGTAGCCCACCAGGCTCTCTATCCATGGGATTTCCCATGCCAGAATCCTGGAGTGGCTTGCCATTTCCTACTCCAGAGGATCTTCCCGATCCAGGGATTGCACCTCTGTCTCTTGGCAGGCAAATTGTTTTACCACTGAGCCACCGTGGAAGCTATTTAAACGTGATGGAAAATATTGATATCAACTTAACCACATGCAAGAAGAATGTAGCTTTTACCAAATTCTATTCTAGGACTAAAAATGGTTGAGGACCACTCTGAATGATCAGGGCAGCTGGAGCATTTCTCTGTGGGCAGGACTTGGATAAAGTGAAGGATGAGGCAGGGGATGTGGCTGAAAGCTGCATTTACTTGCATAAGAATTTCATTGTTTTTATATTGCATGTTACAGATCACAAAAATTAGTAAGGCTTTCCAACAGCTGCTTTTAATTCACAGCTTATTCTTATTATTCTTTTAATTCACAGCTTACAAAAGGTTTAAAAAAAGCACCACTTGTCCATATCTCAAGAATATCATTAATAATTTTATGGTGGATTTGTAAGGAATGGAAGACNTGGCTTCAGTGAGGAGGTGGCAAGCGAGGAAAAGAGGGAAAGCTACTTTGTAGCCATCAGTGGGAAGGTGGTTCTTCAGGACAGAACACTAGGGTGTCCCAGGGACGGGCGATGGCTGCCGTGTTTCTGAGAATGAAGCCCTGTTTCATCACTAAGGGCCAGCACTCCCATAACTTTTTCTGACCAGCTGTGGTATCTTGGGAGAATAAAGGTGGCACTGGGGCTTGGGGTGGGATAGGAAGTGAAGGCCAGAGAGGCGAGCCAGGAGGGAAGCGCGTGTCCAGGCCCAGATCCAGATGGCTGTCTGTGGCCCAGGACAGGTGAGAGCGAGCCATCGGGGCACTCTCTGGGTTGGGTAGGGTATGCCCAGCCATGGGGAGCACTGAGTCAGCACAGAGCTTGGCTGAAGCAGACAGGGCATTCAAAGGAGGGCCTAAGGCACCATGGGCCCTTCTGGTCTCTGGAAGCTTGGCACCTCTGGGCTGGAGAGGTGAGGATGCCCAGCAGGGGGAAAGGAGCCCTTCTGGCTTTAAGTTGAGGGCAGGGGTGGTTGGAGAGGTGAGGATGGCCGCCGGGGTTGGTCAGGAAGGGTGGGGCAGCGTTCTGGAAATGTGCCCCCCCACCCCCCGCCAAGCAAGGGAGTGAGGGACTGACAGGTGAGGGTCCTCGCTCCAGGCATGGGACCCTCTCTCCCTTCCTGCCTCACCCCTGCAGACAGTTTCAGAGGCCCTCCACAGAGGATGGGGTGCCTGGGATGGCAAAGAGTAACGCAGACTCCATTGGCCCACCCAGCACCCCATCTACTCCCCAGCCCCCCAGCCCTGCAGTCCTCCAGGGACATCTCTCTAGCTGGTCCTGGGATCACTGGAAGGCCCCGAGGGCTGGTCAGACTCCCCTTTGGAGTCTTCATGGCCCTGTGGGGGCCAGCCTAGGGAGAGACTGCCCTCCCCCAGGAGCTGCGGGGGCCAGGCCNGAAAGCTGCTTGTTCTGTGGCCACTCACCCGGAAGCTAAGAGTTACCGCTCAATTACCGGGTTGGCCAAAAAATTCCTGCGGCTTTTTAATGTATGATGTTACAGAGAAACCAGAACAAACTTTTCTGCCAATCCAATGATATTTACACTCTGTGCTACTTAAATTTCAGTCATGATATACACCTAAGAAGAAAAAAGTCAGTAAAATGAACAGCTTACTGACAACAGCTCAAACACTTGTCAGTATAAACTGTCAGCAGCAATTATTTATACAATTGAAAGTAAAATCGAAAGTCTAATGTCACTAGAAAGACACATTTGTGGAGAAATTTTTTTCAGTTTCACAGTGTCAAATACTGGCAAATACAGCTAGCCTATCATGTCCTGGCCACTGAAATGAAAAGCTTGAAATGACTATCACGTACAGGGATTTGTTTCACATAGTTCCCTGAAGCTGAGGATCCAAGTGGTGAAATAATTTGATCATTCTCCTCAATTAAACCTTATGTGCTTTTGACATTAGAGATTATTTTTTTAATTTTTGGGCATCTCTGCTCTGCACCAATTGGGGCTTCCCAGGTGGCGCTAGTGATAAAGAACCCGCCTGCCAATGCAGGTGANAGTGGTGAAATAATTTGATCATTCTCCTCAATTAAACCTTATGTGCTTTTGACATTAGAGATTATTTTTTTAATTTTTGGGCATCTCTGCTCTGCACCAATTGGGGCTTCCCAGGTGGCGCTAGTGATAAAGAATCCGCCTGCCAATGCAGGTGACATAAGAGACGCGGATTTGATCCCTGGGTTGGGAAGATTCCCTGGAGGAGGGCATGGAAACCCACTCCAGTATTCTTCCCTGGAGAAGTCCATGGACAGAGGAGTCTGGCGGGCTACAGTCCATGGAGCTGCAAAGAGTCAGACACGACTGAAGTGACTTATCACACACGCAGCAATTATACCAGATCTTTTGTGTTTTGAAGATGGGCTGCCAAAGTTGAATTTCCAGGCTGGGGAGATGGTGTGAAACCTGAGATTCTTCACTCTGAGGTCATCTCAGAGCCTGGCAAAGGAAGATGCTCCTCCTATGGGTTCATTATCCCACTGCTTTCCCTAACATGTACACGTGTGCCTGAAATTCCTGCATGGGGTACTCACTCTATTCATAGAGCCTTCATATTTGTAAATCCATTGTGCAATCTGCAACATGTATAGTACTTAAGGGACATTTTGGCAGGTGTGAGATGTAGCATTTTTCTAGCCTGTGTCCAGACGGAGACTGCAGGTGGCAGTAGAAACTCAGACATGGACAAAAGCCAGCCTCGTATCACAGTGGACCCTCTGTTCACTTACTGTGACTGACAAAACAGACCTGGAAGACTTTCACAGGCATAATTTTTGTGGATTTGACACATCATTTGAAGTTATCCAACCCTGAATATTCATTGGAAGGACTAACGATGAAGCTGAAGCTCCAATACTTTGGCCACCTGATGCAAAGAGCTCACTCCTTAGAAAAGACCCTGATGCTGGGAAAGATTGAAGGCAGGAGATGAGGGCGACAGAGGATGAGATGGTCGGATGTCATCACCGATTCAATGGACATGAGTTTGAGCAAGATCCAGGAGATGTTGAAAGACAGGGAAGCCTGCTGTGCTGCAGTCCGTGGGGTTGGGAGTTGGACACGATTTGGCAACTAAACAACAATCTGTTCTTCAGTATTCATGAAGAGATCTGAGATCACGAATACAAACTCCAGAGAATGATGCACTCATGTTTAAGTTAAAAAAAAAATCAGAATGTTCTTCTCAGCCACAAGGAGTTATCTTGGCTGAGTTTGACACTTAATGAGTGACAGCTTCCAAATGATGGCCCGTGACAGCCGTTGTTCACAGTACTTATGCGGGAACAAGCTCTCCCCGTTTGACTGGGTTGCTAAGGAAACCATGCAGACCCTCCCGGGGTAGACAGGAGACAAGGAGGCATCCGATGACTCCTCATCACTTGCAAAGCCATCTGGCTCTCCCACAACTGTTATCAGAGTTACTGCTTCTGCACCTCGGTTCATCTGATATTATTCAGTTTGCACGTGCCTGACTTATTTTCGGTCATCCCTTAGTTTTTAAAACTTCTGTTGTATCTTATACTTTGTGTCTTTGAAGGAATGTATTTCACCTAAGACATCTTTTTCAGGTCTGGGAAAGGATTAGTCTACAGTAACCCCCTCCTTCCTTCATTCTCCGTGTGGATAATTTGTGTCCTCTCTTTTATTCTTGGTGAATACGGGTGGAGGGGTTTTCTTACTGTTTTATGGTTTTGTTTTTTGCCATGACTCGGGGTTTGCAGGATTTTACTTCTCCAACCAGCGACTGAATCCAGGCCACTGGCAGTGAAAGCGTCGAATCCTAACCACTAGACTGCCAGCGAACCCCCTAAGTTTTTTAGTAAAGTTCTCTCCTGTTTTGTCTGCTAACAGAACCCCAACAGAAACAAACCTGTTCTTTTTAGCCAGCCTGCTCACCCTCCTCACTGGCTGCCTCTTTATGGGGCGGGTTCCCTCAGCCCCCACAGAAGTCAGGGTATTGAAAACCACGGCGAGTTTTTGTTGTTTTGATTTGGTTCTGGTTTAGGTTGGCCCTGGTTATATCTGAAGAACAACTACAAAAATTACTGCTCAGAGAAGGATACAGTGAAACGAAGACAGATAACAGCAGTCTGGAGGTTCTTTTCTTGCCCTGATGCAAGAAATTTGCATCAGAGATATTTACAATAAATTTGTTCTATGAAATTTATTAAGCTTCTTAGCCTATGTGTTCATTTATACAATCAGTGTAAATCAGACCTCTTACAGATCTTTTTAAACTTCGGCATCCTATAAATCAAAAACCATACTGTTACAAACATCTAAAGGCACTCTTGAAAACTGACAACAAATGGATCCGAGAAGATATCAGGTTAAGCCTCCATTTCTGGACCCTGCATCCCCCACCCCACCTTCTTGCTAGAGACACTCAACAGACAAGGTAAGTATAATATGCCAGCAGGTATCCATGGCTGGGGGGCAGTGGCCCAGGGCGTGCTTTAAGGCAGGGGTCTCCAACCTCTCGGATCTAATGCCGGATGATCTGAGGTGGGCTGATGTCATAATAATAGAAATAAAGTGCTCAATAAATGTAATGCACTTGAATTATCCCAAGACAACCCCCCAACCCCGCCCTGGTCTGTGGAAAAATTGTCCTCCAGGAAACCTGTCTTTGGTGCCAAAAAGGTTGGGGACTGCTGCTTTAAGGAATAGACATATTATCTGGGACCTTCTTATTACGTACATTTCTTTCCAGTAGATCTGAGGCAAGGAGTGAGATTCTTCATTCTACTCCCCCAACAACAAAAAGAGAGAAAGCAAAAAAGAAAAGAAAGGACGGGACGGAAGGAGGAAAAAACATCTGGTAAATGAAGTATGAAGTCACAATTTCAAAATCGGACAGCTAATAAAACTAACAAAGCCTGATAACTGTATCTGTTCCTGAGCCACGATCTTGCAGGACTGGGTGAAAAGCAGCAGAGAAAGAAAACTGCTGAGTAAATCAAGATCTGTCATCAGGAGTAAAGGAATGGAAGAGTGCTTGCAAGCTTACCAGAGTAACCTGCTGCAGAAACATGAACAGCTGCCCAACACTTTGATCACAGTGCAAACCCGCTGAGAAGGGTGTGCGGTAGGGATGGGGAGGGGCCCGTGGGCGTAAGGAGGCAGGGCAGAGATGCCAGAGAAAGCAGGTACTGGAGGTGGGATAATAGCCTGCCGAGCACCTGATTGAACAAGCTGGGCAAAGGTTAGTACAGTACAGAAGAAAGTTACTAACTGCTATCTTTCTTGTTAGAAACTTAATGTGTGAACAGACTGACCCCAAACCAGAAGCTGCAGCTCTGCAGTCTTTATCTGTACTGCTGGTGGTCCCTGCTGGTGATGATGCTACGCTGACTTTTGCCACTACACTTTTGAAGAGGAAGAATAACAACAGTAAGTGACACACCAATAATGGCTGTGCAATTTTTTTTCTTGCTCTTTCTCTTTAAGGTCTTCTACCCTGAGTCCCTGGGGGATACTCTTTGGAGAAACAGCAAAAGCAGTCAGGATGACTCATTCTGACCAGTGACAACAACATTTTAGAGGCTCGTTAGAAATGGAAAGTACATGTTAAACGGAAAGCATTAAGTGATACAAATTTGGGCAAGAAGTGCAATCAGATGGCTCCATGGAATGGAAGACTGCCCTAGAAACATGGTTCAAATCACCGGTGTAGAAGCGGGTTGTCACTTAGAATGGGACAAGGATAGCAGCTTCTAAAACATTAGCAATCTGTTAATCAGATGGCCCAGATGGACACCAGCAAGGGAGGCTAGGAAAAGGTGATTCTCTGGTATTTATACTCAAACAGACGGGTTCTTCCAAAGTAGTTTGCCACATTGCCAAATCAACAGCTATGAAATTTAACACAGATTGGGCTTGCTGCGTAAATGGTCCTCTGTAGCAGCCTTCTTTCTCCTTTCAAATTGCTGCTTAAATTTCACTTCTTTCCTAAAATCTTTTCAGGATGATATCACCTGGCATGTCATCATTCAATATTTCTTCCTTTTAGCTGTTAATACATACACAGATACCCACACAATTCTCTGTTACCCAGCCTGCCAGAGGGCAATATGTTGGTGAATCAACTCGCTGATGGAGATTCACTGTGCTTAAACATATATAAATTAGCAAATTCCAAAGTTAGAAAATAAAATGCAAATAACACCAAATCAGCTGATAAAAAAATCCACTCGCCAATGCAGGAAATGCAAGAGACCTCGGGTTCGATCCCTGGGTCCAGAAGATCCCCTGGAGAAGGAAATGGCAATCCACTTCAGTATCCTTGCCTGGGAAATCCCATGGACAGAGGAGCTTGGTAGGCTATAGACCATGGGGTCGCAGAGTTAGACATGACTGAGCACACACAACACCCAATAAATCATTTTAGTATCAATTTTTAAAGCATTATGCTTCATCACAATTTACCAGATCATTTTATTATTATTAATTGCATGTTTTCGAACTTCTGTCAGCACCCAGCATTCACAAGTCACAGTATTTATTAGATTATCATATATATATACACACACATATATATATATATATATACACACACACATACATACACACACTAGGCTGACTACACACCCATGTTCTCATTAGTCAATGGATGGGGTACAGTCCATTAACCACACTATATTTAATACAAATTTCTATTTATGACCAAGTGGGATGAATTTATTCCAGGAATGCAAGGTTGGTTGTACTGGAAACTCTTACCATTATTATTACTTTTTTTTTTGGTACTCTGAGAGCCTGATATTAAGCTTTTCGATTGTCAGGCATCCACTTGGAAGGATGGTATCATGACAAACACATTGCCAAATACTTAACCACACAGAGACCAGGCCACCCCACCCGTGCAGCTCCCCTTTTTTAGAAAGCACTCAGTGACTTAAATAACTGACTGCTTGTCTACTTTTCCGTTCCTGCACTTTAATTCCTCCTCATACATTTAAAATTCACCAATAAAGAATGAAGCCTCAAAACATGAGGCCCCCCACTGCCAACCTCAATAAAGGCAGAACCCCAGGTCCACACTTGCTCTATTGAGATCTCACAGTGCCTCTGGGGCCTGTGAGAACTAAGCCTTGTTTTTTCAAAGTTCTCTCTCTGGTGGTTGTTTTGAGGTGCTTCCTGCAATCATAATAAAATCCACAAGGGCGGGTCCAGCGACATTTTGGCTGTGGTCTGGGAACTATCCGTGAGGGCTGCCAGTCACACAGCCCAGGTGAGTGCCCCGGGCATGTCTCGTCCATAGCATCACTATTAATAGGCTGAGGCTGACTCTCAAATTGGTTTAACATCTGAAAAGTAGATCAACGTAATGCACCATATTAATAAAATGGTAGTGGTGGTGGTTTAGTTGCTAAACTGTGTCCGACTCTTTCAACCCCATGGACGGTAGCCTGCCAGGCTCCTCTGTCCATGGGATTTCCCAGGGAAGAAAACTGGAGTGGGTTGCAATTTCCTTCTGCAATGTGAACGGAATAAAGGATCAGAATCACACGATCATCTTGATAGGTTCAGAAGAGGCACTTAACAGAATCTAACTCCTTTTCACAATAAAAATACCAAACAAACTAAGGATAGAAGGAACTTGTGCAGGTGTATCTATTAAAACAACAACAACAACAACAACAACAACATTATTTCCTGTAATGGACAAAGACTGGATGCCTTCCCTCAAGGTCAAGAATATTTCTGGCTCCAAATTGCAAGTCCCAGGGGAGATGAGTCAACCAAGCTAGGTGCCCACTTCCTGCCAGGCTGGGGAGGACAGAAAAACAATCTGTTCTTGGCCACTGCTAGGAGGTGGGGACTGGGCTCCCACCAAGACCACAACAGGGAGGAGGTAATTCACAAGGAAATTCAGGTGCTCCTGGGAAGGGGCCCAGACACCAAGTGGCAAAAACTTAACACAGTATTGCTTTATAGTAATAGGCCTTCTCACTCCTGTTCTATACCATTTCACAGTATTTCAAAATATCTTTCATAACTCAAAATATTTTGAGGTGCTAATTATGAACATTGATATTATTAAACAGTCTATGCCCCCACTGAACTGTATAGTAGAATATAGTTAAAACAGTATGTTTTGTATCATGTGACTTTCACCACAGTGAAACAAACATTTAAAAAAAATCTCTGGCCAGTGGGTTTTGAAATAAACGTGGTTGCCGATTCTGGCCTCCAGACCATTTCTTTCCTGGCAGATTCTGTTTATTCATGCTTCTCCTGGAGAGAAGCCTGCAGCATGTGTGAGGTTTTTTTGTCTTCAACTGCTGGACCACTGCCCCCATCTAATCAGAGCTCCTAGAGTAACTCCAGCTGGGTCCCCTCTTGATGCTCTCAGGCTGGCCTTAGTTGGAATCTTTGTACTCCTACTTGAAGTGAAAGTGAAAGTCGCTCAGTCATGTTCAATTCTTTGGGACCCGATGGACTATACTGTCCATGGAATTCCCCAGGCCACAATACTGGAGTGGGTGGCCTTTCCCTTCTCCAGGGGATCTTCCCAACCCAGGGATCGAACACAGGTCTCCCGCATTACAGGTGGATTCCTAATCAGCTGAACCACAAGGGAAGCCCAAGAACACTGGAATGGGTAGCCTATCCCTTCTCCAGCAGATCTTCCTGACCCAAGAATAGAACCAAGGGTCTCCTGCATTGCAGGTGGATTCTTTACCAACTGAGTTATCAGGGAAGTCAATGTACTCCTACTTAGGAACTGGCTTTAGAATGCCAGCTTATCACCTCAAATGGCCCAGTCTCAATCAAGCTGCAGCCCTAATTCTCCCCCCTTCCTTCTTCCTCCTCTCAGCTCCCTTATCTTCTCCTTCCCAAGATGCTATGGAAAAGATGGCCAAGGTGTTGTCTCTAAATCACCACTCCTGGGAAGTCTTGAAGAGGTTCAGAGCAGTCCTCCCAGAAGGCTACGAATTTACTATAATGACATTTCCATAACATGGTTACTTTTTGTTTTTTGGACTCTGAAAATTTTCTGCAGGACCACTTTACAAGTCACATATAGAAAGAAATTCCACTATAAATATACCTTGAATATTATTAAACTGTTCTTTTGAACAATTTAGTCCCTTCCCCTACTACAAAAGGAAATTTATGACAAACCTAGACAGCATATTCAAAATCAGAGACATTACTTTGCTGACTAAGATCCATACAGTCAAAGCTATGGTTTTTACAGCAGAAAAGGACAGATGTGAGAGTTGGACCATAAAGAAGGCTGAGCACCAAGGAACTGATGCTTTTGAACTGTGGTGTTGGAGACTTGAGAGTCCCTTGGGCTGCAAGGAGATCCAACCAGTCCATCCTAAAGGAAATCAACCCTGAATATTCATTGGAAGGACTGATGCTGAAGCTGAAGTTCCAATACTTTGACCACTTGATGTGAAGAGCCGACTCATTGGAAAAGACCTTGATGCTGGGAAAGATTGAAGGCGGGAGGAGAAGGGGATGGCAGAGGATGAAATGGTGGATGGCATCACTGACTCAATGAATGTGAGTTTGAGCAAACTCAGGGAGATAGTGAAGGGCAGGGAAGCCTGGGGTCCATGGGGTGGCAAAGAGTAAAACACGACTTAGCAAATGAGCAACTACTGCAAACTGTCCCAAAGGTTCCCCAGAACTTTCCTTTCTCTAGCCCATGGCACTTCATACCCTGGGATCTGCCCACTTGCTTAGCTTCATGGCCGTCCATTGCCCGGTGAGAACCCTCACTCTGCAGAGGCAGCAATCTCTCAGAGCATGCTTCCAGGCCTTTGTGTTTTTCTATTGCCTTCCTGGAAGGTTCTTAATCTGCATAACATCTTTCAGAAATTTGCTCAGTGTCATGCTCTCTGTGAAGTCTGCCAGATCATGCCCCTACCAGCCCATTTCTGTTTCCTCCTCTTGTTTTTACAGAACATCCACGTGTCCCCCCGTCACCCGTATCACACCGCACTGCAGTCATGGGGATGGGAAACTGTAGGGCATGTATCTTAAATTATTTTGAATCTCCAGTGCTGGGTGCTCCTTAAAATTATGGAAGTGTCTACTGAATGGGGAGAAAGGTGGTGTACCTTAACATTATTTTCCCTTTAAATCAAAAAAGCTGAGTGAGTGCAGATTTATTACTGATGATAGTCATGAGACTTTTTAAAGATTCGTTTCAAATCAACTGAAGTCATAAGGTATCTTT
Organism: Neotragus pygmaeus; assembly: GCA_006410875.1. NCBI lineage: Eukaryota > Metazoa > Chordata > Mammalia > Artiodactyla > Bovidae > Neotragus > Neotragus pygmaeus. Next base: position 376,097 of record SJYV01027236.1, read on the forward strand.
TAGTTTTCATGACAACACTTATTTTCCAGATCTGATCAGAAAGTTTAGGCATTAATTAAAAACTCATGATTAGCAGATTATCAACAGAAGTTTAACCCAATTTAACATTTGTTGTGTATATCCTGTATGTACAAATGGGAACCCACTCCAGTATTCTTGCCTGGAGAGGCCCATGGACGGAGGAGCCTGAGAGGCTACAGTCCATAGGGTTGCAAAGAGTTGGCCATGACTGAAGTGACTTAGCACACATCCTTATATGTGAGACACTGGTTACTAAGATATTGGTTCAGTTTCATGAGACACTGAGTTTCAGAAAATCAGTGAAAATATAAACTTTCAGAATGAAAATACTTTCAGTTTTTCTGTAAAAATAGATTCCAACTCTAAGTGTCCAGCATTGCAAATTATGTTACATGATTCTTCTCTCTTGTTTATAAGAGTTGAAATTTTGGGATATGACCAGAAATGCAAATATCTTGTTAGCATATATATATATATATGCGCGCGTGCGCACACACACACACACACGCACACACAGAGAACAAATACAAGATTTTTCTAGGCAGAATCCTGAACATGCAAAAAAAATTTTACCTACTAGAACTCTAGAGGCCCAGGGGCTAAAGTCTAGATATTGGTTTTACACAGAGTTCCAATTCAGAATGGCATTCATTTCACGACACAGCTGTATTAGGGTTCTGCAGAGAAACAGGTACCTTCCTTCATAGCTCAGTCGGTAAAGAATCTGCCTGCAATGCAGGAGGCCTGGGTTCGATTCCTGGGTTAGGAAGATCTCCTGGAAAAGAAATGGCAGTCCACTTCAGTATTCTTACCTGGAGAATCCCACGGACAGAAGAGGCTGGCAGGCTACAGCCTGTAGGATTGCAAGAGTTGGACATGACTTAATGGCTGAAGAACTACTAACTACTAGAGAAACAGAGCCAATAGGATGCATTTAGATCTGTGCGCGTGCTAAGCCACTTCAGTCATGTCTGACTCTGTGACCCTATGGACTGTAGCCGTCAGGTCTTTCCATGGGATTCTCAGGCAAGAATACTGGGGTAAGTTGCCATACCCTCCTCCAGGGATTTAGATCTGTAAGAGCAAGTTTATTATGGGACTTGGCTCACCACATGGTATGATATGCCATTCACAAGCTGGAAAACCAGGGAAGTCAGTGTTATAATTCAGTCCAAGTAAGAAGGCCTGAGAACTGGAGGCCTGCTGGTGTAACTGTCTGAGTCCAAGGCTTCTGATGCTGGAGGGCAGGAGAAGATGGACATTCCTGTTCAAGGAGAGCACGTGTGTGCACCTTTCCTCTGCTTTTTTGTTCTATGGGGTCCCTCAATGGACTGTGGATGCTCACTCACATAGGAGATGGTGGATCTTCTTTACTCAGTGTACTCATTCAAATTCTAATCTCTTCGCTTCTGGAAACACTCTCAGGGACACACGCGGAAATAATGGTTTCTCAGCTACCAGGGCATCTCTGAGGCAGTCAAGTAGACACACAAAATTAACCATCACAATTGGATCAGGAAGCCCCACTAGGAGACTGCAAGATGGGCCTTGTTGGGCCACACCAAAGGTCAGTTACACATTAGTACACCAGCTTCTGGAGCACCTGGGCTATTACAGATGCCTTCAATGGGGACAGAACAGTTGGCTCCTCTGTTTAGAAGTCATTCCCTCACACGTTCACTCGCTCACTCACAATCAATCATTGATTCTTTGTTTATCATATATCAAAGATGTGTTCGATGCTGGAGCTCAAAGATTACTAAGACAGGGTTCTCGCCTTGAACCTCAAGGGTATTAGGGGACAGAAGTATAAAAAGAAAGACTGTGCAATAACATCAGAAGCAACGGTAGCATGACCCCGTAAAAACTGCCTAAGAAAGTCTTTCAATATTGAGTATATTGCTTATCATGTAATCAAAGAAATGTTTATGCAATTAAGGTCTTCATATCTCAAAATATGTATATATACTTCATTAATAGGAATATACTATATCTAATATATACTTAATATTAATAAAAGTCAATACATTTTTATAGCTTTAGTATATATCCTGTACTTTTAGTATATGTCCTGTACTTTTAGTATATATCATTTTTTAGTATATATTCTTTACTTTTTCTGCTTTTCCACTTTGACTGCTTTACTTGGTGGCATAGAGAGAAGATACAAACTGTTACATTGCTTACAAGCATATTAGCATATTCTCTTGTTTCTTTTTTGTGTGTGTGGGCTCACTTGGGGTCTTGGTTCCCTGACCAGAGATCAAACCTATAACTTCTGCATTAGAAGTGCAGAATCTTAACCCCCGGACCACTAGGAAAGTCTCTCATTAGTTTCAGCATAACTTAATATTTATTAAATTTTATGAATGTAGCAAATATTTTATTTTCTAATACATTTTATTATACTGCTTATTTTATCTTCCTGCATTAGCTAGGACTTCTAAGACAATGAAGAATAATCATGGAAGTAGTGCGTCAGCATTTCATCGTTTATTACAATGCTGGCTGTTGTTTTCATTTAGTCCTATACTTGTAAACATTTCTCTATTCCTATTTTACTTATAAAATAAATGAATGCCTTTGCTTATAAATGGCTTTATAAATAAAAGCCACTTATAAATGGCTTTATAAATAAAGCCATAATTTAAATGGCTTTTACTTATAAAATTTATGAATGGCTGCTGAATTTCATGGAGGTTTTGAGCATATGTTTACAAATTATATGGACAATTTAGTATTAATCCTTTAATATTTAAGGTAATTAATAAACTTAATGGTGAATCAATTTTGCATTACCAGAATAAACCCTACTAGCTATTTAGTATTATGTTCTTTTAAACTACTTGACATAATTTGATTTAATTATATTACTTTGCAGTAGTTATAATTATTAAAAAATTATAATTTTTGCAGACTTTTATCTCTATTTTCATGTGTAATGCTTGTCTATTATGAAGAATTAAAATTATGCTAATCTCATAAGACAAATTGGCACTATTCCCATATTTTTCTCTGATGTGTAATTTTTTTTAACAGATTGTCTTAATAGTTTTCAAATTATTTATCCTTTAAAGATGAGCTAGGATTCAAGTTAAAAAAAAAAGTCAACTGAGCCTAATCCTTTAAAAAAAAAAAAAAACCATCTCTTCAAGTATAGTTTACAATAAAATGCCTTTGTTTTAAGAGGACAGTTAAATGAGTTTCAACAAATCAATAAAGCTGTGCAACACTATCTTATGCAAGATATAAAATATTTCCATCAACTCCAAAAGTTTCCTTGTATATTTTTTTAGTTAATCTCACCAGTCTCAGGCAACGAGTAGTCTGAATTCTAAAACTATAGCTTAGTTTTGCCTGTTCTAGACCATCATATAAATGGAATCATACAATATGTACTCTTTTGGGTTTGTCTACTTTGCTTAACACAATGTTTCTGAGATTCATCCATGTTAGTGGACATGTCGGTAGTTGTCTTTTTTTAATCATTGAATAGTATTCTGTTGTTTGGCTATACCACACACATTGCTGAACTACTCATGTTTTGATGAACATCTGTGTTATTACAGTTGGGGGCCAGAGTGAATAAAGCAGCTACAAAATTAATGTGTATTAATGTGAAAGTCTTTTTATGGACACATCCTTTCTCTTGGTTTAATATGTGGAAGAGGGACTGCTGAGTCATATATTAAGTCGATGTTTAATTTCACAGGAAACAGTCTGTTTTCCTAAACTGGTTGTTCTATTTTACATCCTCACCAGCAAAGGATGACAGTTCCAGATGCTTCACATCCTGCCTAACACTTGGTGCAAGTCTGCAAGGTCAAAACACGAAAAACAAAGCAAAAATCTCTATAATCTAAAAGTATAGTTTCTAGGTCTCCAAGGTCAAAACTGTTTCCAAAATAAAACCAAAGTATGATTCACCTTTTTGGTGTGCTGACATTTGCACTGATGGTAAAAACAACAACAACAACAACAACAACTAATGATGGGTAAAACTACTGACTTCTTAGTATGCGTCAGGGTGGTAGCAGCAACCTGAACTGGTGATCATTTTACCTTTCACCACTACACACTTTGAGTTTTCGCAACTGACTGACCAGAGACATATTAATATATCTTTTGTTCAGTTCAGTCGCTCAGTCATGTCTGACTCTTTGCGACCCCATGAATCAGCAGACGCCAGGCCTCCCTGTCCATCACCAACTCCCGGAATTTACTCAGACTTGGGTCCATCGAGTCAGTGATGCCATCCAGCCATCTCATCCTCTGTCATCCCCTTCTCCTCCTGCCCCCAATCCCTCCCAGCATCAGGGTCTTTTCCAATTAGTCAACTCTTCGCATGAGGTGGCCAAAGTACTGGAGTTTCAGGTTTAGCATCAGTCCTTCCAATGAACACCAGGACTGATCTCCTTTAGAATGGACTGGTTGGATCTCCTTGCAGTCCAAGGGACTCTCAAGAGTCTTCTCCAGCACCACAGTTCAAAAGCATCAATTCTTCGGCGCTCAGCTTTCTTCACAGTCCAACTCTCACATCTATACATGACCACTGGAAAACCCATAGCCTTGACTNCAGTCCTGTGGCCACTGCTGAGTTTTCCAAATTTGCTGGCATATTGAGTGCATCACTTTCACAGCATCATCTTTCAGGATTTGAAAGAGCTCCACTGGAATTCCATCACTCCCACTGGCTTTGTTCATAGTGATGCTTTCTAAGGCCCACTTGACTTCACATTCCAGGATGTCTGGCTCTAGGTGAGTGATCACAACATTGTGATAATCTGGGTTGTGAAGATCTTTTTTGTACAGTTCTTCTGTGTATTCTTGCCACCTCTTCTTAATATCTTCTGCTTCTGTTAGCCTGAACCTTATTAACTGGAGACAATTCAATATTTGCTTACATAGGAAATCACCAGCCACAGGCGTTAGTTTCTACAGATAACCCCCAGTCAATAATGTGTTAAAATATACCTGTTTCATTTATGAATGTATTTAATGATGTAGTAAAAATTATTAACCTTATTAAATTTTAACCCTGAAGTGCATGGCTTTTTAACACTGTTACTATATCAGGACAGCAGAGAATGCAATACTACATGGGAAGTTTGCATAAACCCTTCTGCTGAATGTCAAGATTTGAGGAGGAAAAAAGCTTGTGCAGTTGCAAGCATGCCTAGCCACTCTTTTCCCAGAATATCATTTTTATTGGAAAGAATGACTGATAGACATCTGGTTATTCAGATTTGTGTGCTTGGCACACATATTTCTCAAAAAACAAAGAGTGAGTATGTGTCACTTTAAGGAAAATGACAATTTTTTTCCCCGATGATAGAATTTGAGCTTTCAAGGGAAAATTAGAATTTTTGAAAAACTGAATCCATCATCCTGAGCTTGATAGCTTCCTAATAGTTAACATTGCTACAAATGTCATCAGAAATTATTTTAACAAGTTCAATTTTCAAAATATTGTACAGCGGAAGGTGTCAACATTTGCAATATCAGCATAACTTAATGAACCAATATTTTTCAAATGAGCAAAGTATGAAGTTACAGTTTTGCATAGTTAGAAGATCCACCCATAGTATAAAACAGGCCAATAGATTTTAATAAGGACAGTATAAAATGCTCGTTGATATGGTTTCAGATTTCACATTACAGCTAACCTTTAAGAAATTTCTTAAGTGTTGGTATATATATTACCAATAGATACTAATTGGTATCTATTCATAGAGCTGATATAACCCACAAACTAGATGGCTTAGAAGAACATAAATGTATTATGTCATATTGTGGAAGCCAGAAGTCTGAAGTTAAGCAGGTACGAGCTCTCTGAAGGCACCATCAGTGGTCTTCAACCTTCAGGATCTAATGCCTGATGATCTGAGGTGGAGCTGATGTAATAACAACGGAAATAAAGTGCACAATAAAGGTAATGTGCTTGAATCATCTCAAAACCATTCCCTGCAATCCTAGTACGTGGAAAAATTGCCTTCCATGAAACTGGTCCCTGCTGCCAAAAAGGCTGGAGACTGCTGATCTAGAGGAAGAATTCTTCCCTGCCTCTCCTAGTCTCTGGTGGCCCCAGATGGTTCTCGGCTTGTGGCAGCCTAATTCCCATCTCTGTCTCCACCTTTTCATAACCTTCTTCCTGTGTCTTTTTCTCTTCACAGTGGTTTGTGTGGTTTTTTTTTTGGTATGTCTGTGTCAGAAATTTCCTCTTATCGACATACCAGTCATAATTTATTAGGAACCACTCTAATGCCCTCGTCTGAACTTGATGAAATCTATAGAGAACCTATTTCCAAGTAAGGTCAACATTCTGAAGTCCTGGGAGTTAGAACTTCCTTTCTGGGGGGGAAACACTATTGAACCCATAACAGTATCAAAGAAGAATATTTACAATGATCTGAAAAGGCTTGTGAAATATTTCTGTGGCCAACACATATCAGAGTAAGGCCAGATTTTCCTCTTATACGGCAACCAAAACAACATATCATAACAGATTGAATGCAAAACCACATATGAAAATACAGCTGTCTTCTATCAGTCTCATTAAAAAGATTTGCAAAAATGTAAAATCCTGCCACTGTTCTAATCTTGTTTGTAGTTTGAGAAGTGTGATTATTTTTCATAAAAATATGTCATTTATGTTAACATGTAATCAATTTATTATTCTGTCTGAATTAATCATGTTTAAAATTCTGTTTTAATATATGATATAGAAAATATTGATAGGTACAGGGAAATAGTTTACCTCTTTGGTACCTAAAAACCTCCTTGGGTGGGGGGGTGTCCTTAATAATTTTATGAGTAGTCTTTACTTAAGGGCTAGTGGCCTTGTAAGCATCTACAGAATGTTCCAGGTGTTCAACAACTGCTCCAATGTCTTGAACCCTTTCAAGGTCAGGAGTTGTTCAGGTTATAACAAACTCTTCAGTGGTCATTCTTCATATGGACCCACAGAATCTCACTGTGTACAGGGACAGCTTAGAATTCAGCCAGTGAACCCCTCTGCAGAAACTTTTTCTGTGTGGTGCCCTACTCTCCAGCACTAGGCTCCCCGAAATCCAGCTGCGTCAGGCTCCCTGGACTCTGATCTGTCCCTCTGCCCCCGAGACCACCTGTTTCCCCTCCCTTTGCAGGTTTGGCAAATGCCTCCAGGGAGAATGCTTTTCTCAACCCACGTGTTGAGTTTAGAAGATGGAGCACAGATAGATTGCTTTCATCATTAGGCCTGTTGTTCTGCTTTTGGGTCAACTACACATACCACTGCCCCTCTGAATCATTTCTGGAATGTAAACCTTATTGCTTTTGTTCCCTGATGTATCCTCAGTACTTGAATAGTGCTCGGAACAAAGGAGGTGTTTGAAAATTTGTTAAATGAATTGAATGAAGGTGCAAATTTTCATGCTTGTCATATAGGACTTGCATGAAAATGTTCGATAGAATGTAATGATTTAAAGATAACCTGCTTAGTGGCTAAGTCGTGTCTGACTCTTTCATGACCCATATGGACTGTAGTCCACCAGGCTTCTCTGTTCATGGGATTTCCCAGGCAAGAACACCAGAGTGGGTTGCCATTTTCTTCTCCAGGGGATCTTCCCAGCCCAGGGATTGATCTCTGCATCATCTCCTGCATTGGCAGGGGGATTCTTTACAGTTGAGCCACCAGGGAAGCCCAAAGATAAAGAGGAACCTTATTTAAATCACTTATTTCTATCACCTGTGTCTGTGGCGTTCTCAGATGGTATGGGTTAAGAGCCGATGTCAGCTGTATCCGAGCATCAGCTCTTAACACATACCATCAATAAAGCGGCTATTTCTGTGCGCATATGGTCTTGTTTAGCTGAGACTGGAACCCAGGTCTTTCATACCCCCATCCCTTACCACTAACTTCAATGCCTCTTTGAGGACCAGTGAGGAAAACTGGCCTATATTCTTATACCTCTGTGTCACCAAACATTATTAAGCATCTCAAATAATCGAGTTCCAAAGCAGCAACATTTCAGCAGAGATCGATGCATCTTAGATTTTTGTTAAAAGCAGAAGGGTCCTTTTAATCGGCTTATGTAATCAGAGCCTATAATGACTTTAAAGTTCCATAGCATATGGCATTCCGATATCTTCAAAGTGTGGTTTGATGGGACCAGCAGTGAAAATGAAGAGGAGGTATGATTTAAAAGAAAGCTGTTGGAGGACTGTGTTGCAAATAAAACCTAAGAAGGCACTTTGCAATTCGATTTTCTATTTTTTTTCCTGGTGTTTTACTGCTGCCTTTCATTTGCAGACACTATAAATGTTCCCTGCCAGTTTCCATCTAAATTCAAGCCCCATCGTGTTCTCTCCAAGAATCTGACACTTACTTCTCCTGGTAGACTGGAAAGAAGGAATGTCACAGCTGAGCTGAGGAAGGGGGTGGGAGGGCAGTCTGAGCCTCCCTGGCATGTGTCACACAGTCTCATTTTTATCCACCATCTCAATCCTAAATGGCAGCATTTGGGTAAAATGACCTCTGAATTCTTCCAGTCCTTTAAGTCTACCATCCTACAGGGATTATGTGTGACTCTGATTCAGATCCATTGCATTTGATACACGTCCATATTCAACTTTTTCGGATGCGGACCATTTTTAAAGTCTTTGTTGAATCTGTTACAATATTGCTTCTGTTTTATCTTTTGATTTTTTTTGGCCCTGAGGCATGTGGGATCTTGGGTCCCTGTGGAGGATTGAGTCCGTACCCTCTGCCTTGAAAGGTGAAGTCTTAATCACTGGGCTACCAGGGAAGTCCCCCACCTGTTTATTAAAGCATTTTCCTCCCGGCTGTGACAGAGGCTAAAAGGGGAAGAGTGTTTTTCAGGACTTTTGTGCTGTTACTCGGTATTAACAGCGTGCTGATCGCCAGCTAAAGAGGACGGCTGTCTCAGCTGTCATTACAGACCTGGGTCAAGAAGGCCTCACTGCCCAAGTGGGAAGACAGGAGGCAGCAAGGGGTCCATGCGGGCAGGAGCTCAGAGGTTTGCAGTCACAGTGTCGCCCTCCGTTTGCGGCTCTCAAACCCTTGCTTTTTCAAAGTGAGGTCTGAGGGCAACCGACAACTGTATCACCTGAGAGTCTGTTAGATTCTCAGGCTCCTCCCTGGACCTGCAGGAGCAGAATCTGCTTATTTAGGAGGTTTCCAAGGTGTTTTGTGGACACATAAAAATCATACCAACCCACTCTTCCTCTCCCCGCTAAAAACCTTAGGAGGTGAAAGTTCTAATATGTTGAGAACTATAAAACATGAATAAAGGCAATCAAAGATGATTCAAAGAAATGGAAAGATATTTCATGCTCTTGGATTTGGAAGACTATTGTTAAAATGGTCATACTACCCAAAGCAATCTACAGACCTAATGTGATCCCTATCAAATTACCCATGACATTTTCACAGAACAAATAATCCTAAAATTTATATGGAACCGTAAAAGAGCCAGAATGGCCAACGCAATCCTGAGGGGAAAGAATAATGCAGCAGGCATAATCCTCCCGGACTTCAGACAATAGTAAAAAGCTACAGTAATCAAAACAGTGTAATACTGGCACAAAAATAGACACGTGAATGAATGGAACAGAGAGGTCAGAAATAAATCCACACACCTATGGTCAATTAACCTTCAACAAAGGTGGCAAGAATACACAATGGGAAAAAGTCTTTTAGCAAGGGGTGCTGGGAAAATTGGACAGTCAATGGAAATCAATGAAGTGAGAACACACACACACACAAATAAACTCAAAATGCCTTAAAGATTTAAACATAAGACATGACATTATAAAACTCTTAGCAGAGAACAAAGGTAAAACATTCTCCGACATAAATTATACCAATGTTTTCTTAGGTCAGTCTTCCAAGGCAATAGAAATGAAAGCTAAAATAAATGGAATCTAATCAAGTTTACAAGCTTTTGCATAGCAAAGAAAACCATAAACAAAGTGAAAAGACAACCTCCAGGACTGGGAGTAAATATTTGCAAACAACAGACTGACGAGGGCTTAATTTCCAAAATATACAAATGGCTCGTACAACTCAACAACAACAAAACCCACATAGCCTGATTGAAAATGGGCAGAACTAAATAGACATTCCTCCAAAGAAGACATATAGATGGCCAACAGGCACATGAAAAGATGCTCAACACTGCTAATTATTAAAGAAATGCAAAGCAAAACTACAATGATGACACCCTGTGATAAACTCCTCTCTTGACTGGGCTCCCAGGAAGGTGCTCCTGATCCTGTAAACCCCCAGGAACTTGTTCACAGTCTTGCTCATCTATCAGTGTGTATCTGACAAGACCCTCTTGTTCCTACTCCCACCAGCATGGTGGCAAGCATTTTCTTTATTGATTGTTCTGAGAGGCAAAGGTGCTGCTTGAACAGAGCCAGAGGCCAGATCCACCTGACACCCTAAGAGTGCAGGGGCAGTAACTGGATGAAGCATGCAGAGTCTGCTAGAGTCATCCCACTCCTCTGACACATACAGGCTCATCCTTCTTAGCCTCTTGCAGCATTCTTGCCTGGAAAATCCCATGGACTGAGGAGCCTGGTAGGCTACAGTCAGTCCATGGGGTCACAAAGAGTCAGACACGACTAAGCGACTTCACCTTCACTTACTGGGGCCTTATGAGGTCTGACTACGGCCCAACCAGGCCTAGATGCTTTAGCTCAGAGCCTTCTAAGTCCTGGAGGCTGACATGTCACCCAGGGTCCAGGATCAGCTCCAAGAAAGCCAGGCCTGTTTCCCAAGAAGAGGGGGCCACCTTCCCAGCCCTGTATGGGAGCCCCACAGCACCAATGCCATCTTGTTTGATACACAGATACTATAGGCTTTTTGTTTTCTTTCTTATTGTTACAGTGCTTTTTAACACAATGAACACACTGTATTTTTTATAACTCATTTGATTCCTCAAGTTTACTTCAGCAATCGCTTGGACAGTCAGTTTGTGTGAAAGCTCCCCCTTTCCCCCTTTTCAGATATATTTTCCATTTGGCTATACACAACATATACCTTGGCAAGAAATACAATTCCAAAATCATTCATGTAGCATGAGTAATAAATCTGAAATGTATTTTTTTAAGTGTTAAAAAAGATAGTTTGAATTTCAAAAAAAGAACTACAAAAAGGTACCACTTCACACCAGTCAGGATGGCCATCATTAAAAAGTACACAAATAGGGCTTCCCTTGTGGTCCAGTGGTTGAGAATCTGCCCGCCAGCCCAAGGGTAATGGGTTTGATCCCTGCTCTGGGAAGATCCCACGTTCCATGGGCCACGTGCCACAACTACTGAGCCTGTGCTCTCGAGCCCGGGAGCCACAACTACTGAGCCCATGTTCCGCGGCTACTGAAGCCCAAGCGCCCTGGAGCCCGAGGTCTGCAACAAGAGAAGTCACCGCAGTGAGAAGCCCGTACACCACAAGTGGAGAGCGGCCCCCGATCTCCACAAATAGAGAAAGCCCGCAAGCACCAACGAAGACCCAGCACCACTAAAAATAAAACAATCTTAAAAAAAGAAAAGTCCACAAATAACAAATGCAGGAGAGGGTGTGGAGAAAAGGTTACCCTCCTACACTGTTGGTGGGAATGTAAGTTGAGGCAGCCATTTATGGCAAACAGTATGGAGGTTCCTCAAAAACCTAGAGTTGTCATACGATCCAACAATCCTACTCCTGGGCATATATTCAGATACGACTACAATTCAAAAAGATACATGCACTCCTATGTTCATAGTAGCACTATTCACAATAGCCAAGACATGGAAAGAACCTAAATGTTCAACAGATGAATGGATAAAGTGAGGTACATATATATGACAGAATATGATTCAGCCATAAAAAAACACAATAATGACATTTGCACAATCCAGCAGGACCCTACGGGGCCTTCCCAGATCAGCTACCCCAACTCTCATGTCCTCAGCCTGCTTTTTGTCTGCAAAAAAACTTTAGTCAAAGAATAAACTTAATCAAAGAAGTGAAAAAATTCAGAAAGAAAGGAAAACAATGAAGCAAGACAAAATAATAATAGTTTAACAATTGAACAAAATCAAGGACCTTTAGCTTCTCAAGGGCTATAGAGACTATTCTGAGTCATGCTCTTTGAGTGGTTTTGCAGATACTAAAAGGGCCACCAGGTGGGAAAAGTTAATTATTCATGTTTCCCATAAGCAAGTAGATGCCAGATGGGTTGCACCCAGGTTAGTGATGTTGAGTCCTGATTACCTTACCATCAGCCAATCAGAAGAAACTCCAGGAGCTGATAACACACCCCACAACCCTCCTCCCTCACTCTGTCTTTAAAACCCTTTCCCTGAAAGCCTTTGGGAGTTTGGGTCTTTTAAGCACTAGCTGCCCTGGACGGCTTGCTTGGCCCTGTAATAAAGGCTCTAAGGTCCTTTACCACAACCAGCTGTTTGAAATTAGTAGATTGACTTTACTGCCCTGGGGCAAGCGGACCCGAGTTTGGTTCAGTAAAATTTGCAGCAACATGGATGGAACTAGAGATTCTCACACTAAATGAAACAAAGAAAGAAAAAGGCAAATATCATATGATATCACTTATATGTGGAATCTAAAATATCACACAAATGATATCTGGGAAACAGGCTCACATGGAGAACAGACTTATGGTTGCTAAGGGGGAGAGGAGTCGNCACAATTCAAAAGCATCAGTTCTTTGGTGCTCAGCTTTCTTTATAGTCCAACTCTCACATCCATACATGATCACTAGAAAAGCCTTCCCAAGAGGGGCAGCCAAAAAAAAAGCTCTGCTTGAAAGCCTGGAGAGTTCTGGTTTGCCGGGCCCTGCAATAAACCTTAGGGTTTCCCAGATGGTACAGTGGTAAAGAATCTGCCTGCTAATGCAGGAGACACAGGAGACCCAGATATGATCTTTGGGTTGGGAAGATCCCTTGAAGTAGGAAATGGCAACCCAGTCCAGTATTCTTGCCTGGAAAATTCCATGGACAGAGGAGCCCGCCTGGCTACAGTCCATGAGGTTGCAAAGAGATGGGACACTCCTGAGCACGCACACACAGCCGGTAAACTTTTCTCTACTCCATACTCCACAGTTTTTCAGTATTGTTTGACCTCACTGTGCCTCAGGAACACAGAGTTGCTTTAGGCAACAGTTCATGTATCCCTGAATCATAAATCATATTACTGGAACCAGTCAGAATTCAGTAACATTCTCTATTTTTTTTCCATAAAAATAAAAGCTGAGAGTTCTTGTTCACATAAATAAGAAAATAGGAATGGCAATGTAAATTTATCATAGCAATGATACTCACTTCTCATTTATTTATTTGGCTGTGTCAGCTCTTATTTGCAGCATGTGGGATCGTCAATCATTGTTGCAACATGCAGGATGTTTAGTTGCAACTTGGGCATTCGAACACTTATTTGTGGCATGTGGGATCTAGATTCTTGACCAGGGGTCGAACTTGGGCACTCTGCATTGAGAACTTGGAGTCTTAGCCACTGGACCACCAGGGAAGACCCAACACTCACTTCTTTCAACTCATTCTGAACTATATGTGAAAAATCATATCATTAGCCATCATAAATGTATTTTAAAATACATTAAAATTTAATGTATCAAACTGAAAACTCAATTAGATTCTCTTTTAATTTCGTTGAAAACAAAGAATTGAAAACAACCTCACTTGCTAAAGGATTAATTACTCATCATTAGAGTTGTTTACTTTCTGAAACAATATTTCAAATTGTACTTTTGTTTAGCAACCCAGATGTTTTTACATTTCCCCACCTTGGGAGAATGGCAATTGGACAATGGTAAAAGAGGAGGAGAGAAAATATGTGCAAAAGTTCTGAGGTAAATTAGTTTTAGGAGAAGGATATACAGAAATAGAGAACGTGAACATGAATACCTTTATAACCGGCCATGTCCTCATGTCCCTTGTAAGGACTTTGGGTATTCCTTGGAGTCTGCACATTTCAAAGTGAAGACCATTGGATTAGGGACATGTAGCATGGTTGTCAGCCAGTATGAAGTCTACTTGAGACTTAACATAAATTCAAAGTGAGAAATTCAAAGCCAACATGGTTGTGTAGTTTTCTTTCCCTTGAGATATGCTCAGCCACGTGAAAGCAATAGCAGAGAGGAAGAGTTAGGACTTTTTGCCAAGAGTACTGGGAAAGGATGAAGGGATAAAGGAGTTAAGGTTGTATGCAAAAATAACTTCAGGATTATTGGTGCAATCCAGACAGGAAGGCGAGTGCTAACATTTCCAGTTCTTAAGGAGGAGCTCTCCAAAGGTAGCAAAATGAGAAGAGAAGAGGGCTCAAGACCAAGCTTTGGACAGCTCCAACATTTAATGTCAGGATGAGAAAGGCAGTGGAGATCGAGTGATTACAGAGGTGGATATCAGTAAGTATTTGGTCTTGGAGGGCAAGGAAAGTGTCCAAGAAAGTGGAAGTGTACCTGTCACCTGCTGCTGGGGAAATCAGTAACAGAAGGTCTGGAAAGTCCACAGTATTTCAGTTCATTTCAGTTCAGTCGCTCAGTCATGTCCGACTCTTTGCGACCCCATGAATTGCAGCACGCCAGGCCTCCCTNCGGGGCACGATGGAGTGGGAGTTTGGAGTTAGCAGATGCAAACCATTACATATAAAATGCACAAACAACAAGGTCCCACTGTGTAGCGCAGAGAACTATATTCAGTATCCTCTGATAAACCGTAATGGAAAAGAACATAAAAACGTATCTATAACTGAACCACTTTTCTGTACCGCAGAAATCAACACGATGTTGTAAATCAATTATACTTAATTTTAAAAAAACAAAGTTTGAAAAGCCTTAAGCATGGTCGACCATCCCTACCTCAAGTGTGGCAAGGACGTTGAATCATCGGAGCCGTCTGCTGTCCCGCTGCAGGAGGGGCGCGAGGGTGCCGGGCGCTCACGGTCACCGAGCACCTCCGGGGGAGACGCATGCGAGGCGCCCCGGCTCAGTCTGCAGCCCCACTGCGTCCCCGCTGCTCTCCTCGGAGATCTGGAGGCGCCAACTCCCCGCACACCCCGCCCACAGCCGCCGGCGTTTCCCTGGCGGGGCGGGAGCGCGAGTTAAAGCCTCCCGGGCGCCCGGGGCGCTCCGCCCGCCCGCGGCATCAACGCGCAGCGCGCCGCGCTCCCGGGTCCCTGCGCTGTCCCCTCGCGGCCATGGGACGCCAGACGCTCCTTCTGCTTTTGCTTCCCGTGCTGGGCGGCCTCGGGGGCTCCAAGACCGGTGAGTGGGGCCCCCGGGGAGAGACGCCGAGGGGCGGGGGCAGAGGAGAGCTTGGGGCGCCCTCGCTAGGTGTGCGCCGCGTCTCCCCGGTCCTGCGGTGACCGTTTATCCGGGAGGGCGAGGCTGGACCATCTGGAGGGGCCCACGTTTCTCAGCCCTTAACACTTCAACAAGCCCTCTGGGTGGGTTGGCTCAGCGGACCAATTGACTGTCTTCTCCTCTCTGGCCCTCAAGCCGCAGGGTAAAGAAGCTCTCTCACCTGAGTGCTTGGCACACCCTCCCTCCTAGGTTCTTTCCCAGAGCGTCCCGGGGACTGGGATTGGCTTTCTAGCCCGGGTCTCTGATGCGCCCGCTGCCAAGGTTTAACCAGGCAGCAAATTTATCCTCTGGGAGGCCCGAGACCTTGGGAGGAGATGCTTCTCTCTACCAACAGCCGCGGGGGCGACGGAGCCTGGTCCTGAGGTGCGGATAGCAAGCAACTTGGAGCGGCACTTGTTAATACCACTTAGGTGCAGGCGGACCTCAAGGCAGAGGAGAGCTGAGTCGGGTCCCAGGGTCACTGAGACACCCTCAGCTCCCGCAGGGTCGGTAGCTGGCGACTTAGCCGGTGCAGAAGCCGCCCAGCTTTTGTCAGACCACCGGGCCTGCGGGAGTGCATCTCTCCTGACAGGTGTTCCTGATTGGCCCTCAAGGATGGAGGCAGGTTTTAAATCATTTGTTCAAGTACGCAGGCACTTTCTTGATCAAGATACTGGGAACTGGTTTGCAGGAGAGCCCTTCATCTCTGAGTTGTTTGGCTTCCAGGAGCGATTCTAACGATCAGGGTTTTCCCCTAACTTGGTGGAGGGTCTCTGTTGTGGCAGGAAGCCCTTCCACGTGTGTGGTCTGTCTGCCCCACTCCTGAAATGGGATTTAAAGTTACTTGCCTTTTTCTCTAAGCAGTGTTTCCCGAAGCCTTCTGGTGTGAAGACATCTTTATGACGTCTGTTCTAGAACAGTGTGTGATCTGCTTTGTATATTGTACACAGTATACTGTGCGTATTGACAGACTATGAGAAAGCTACTGTAAATATGTAATTAGATTAGTAAAGTTTAAATTTATTCACAGCAAGCATGTACCTAAATTTGAAAAGTCATGTTTGAGACTCATCTACAGATGGTGTGTAGAGTCCATGTGCACACTGGGTCTCCAGACTGAGAATCCCCAGGGCGGAATAGTGATCTAGGTGGGACTCGCCTAGCAATGCAAGTCTCTGCAACCCTAACTGGGATCCTTCTGGAAGGATCTGCTAGAAGAGGTGGCAAAAGAGCCCAGGAGCATTTACTTGCTGGGTTTATGCCAAGTGATTTTGTGCTCATTTAATCCTTGAATTTTCCTCTTAGAACTACTTATTCACTATCCTCACTTTATAGACAAGAAAAACTGAGGCAGTAAGTCTCCCAGGATGATGCTGTTAGTGAGTATTCTAACCAAAACTCCAACTGAGTAGCCTGACGACTGAGCCTGGGATACATCTTAGGGGTTGCTGACCTTACCTGGTCTCAGATGGATGGTTTTGGTCCAGTTAAATGGCATCGCTTGGATAGTATGTGAGTAGCTGGCGAAGTTGTGAGCTATTCAGTAAAAACCAGTACCTTCTGAATCTTTCAGTTGTAATGCAATTTATAAGCCAGCATTTTAAAATCAAACATTGGGTAACTATGCTAAAAGCACTATCTTAGATGGATATAAGTAAGGCTAAGGTCTGGTCCTTACGAAAGAAGGTGAAGTCTATGAAGTGGGCTTCCATTGTCAACTCCCATCACATGGCTTTGCACACAGCTTTCCATTCACGTGCACACATTGTCCCCGGGGTAGAACTGCTGGGTCTTCACTGTGCCGTGCAGAAAATTCTACTGAATGGGCCATGTAGTTTATATTTTCTTGGAAAGGACTGACATTTTCTCTTTGAAAGTTAGGACAAAGAAGTAAACTAAACACAGTCAGGCCTTTCCAGTGTTTTCCTCTGAGCAGCAAATCCATAACAGACTTATATTTGACCATTACTCATTCAGAGTTAATAAACTCAAGTTCATGATGTGAATAAAACTGATAATATAAATCAATGTCCTGCAAATAACCGAAAACTTAAGTGTATGTAACCAGGCTGCTAGAGGCTTATAAAGATGCCATGTAGGACCCCAAACCCTAACTTCACTTGAAGTTATATCTACATATATCTAAAAGTAAAGTATGGTCAAGTGCTTTGAGCCCAAACCTCTAAATCTGCAATCAGACCTGGAGGAAGTAGTCATATTTTGTCAAAGCACAAGTGCAAGTCTAAGCCATTCTAACAGGACATGACAGCCTTCCAGCAGCAATTCCACAGCATCAGAAAGAATGGTCCCCAAGGATCATCACTGGTGAAATCCCATGGGTTTTTAGGGTACTGAACTCACTAGCATTCTCCTCGGTAGTAGTCAGGAAGGTCTTCCAAAGAGAACACTGACTTCACCTTATCATGAAAAGGTCTCCTGGACCCAAGGAAGCCGGGAACTCTGACGGCTTTGCTTCTTGGTCATCCAATGCAGATGAAATACAGTGTCATGCGACGAGGCAAGCTGCATGTGGTGGGAGGTGCATTCCTGTGGCCTGGCTCTGCAACGGAGAGCGGGAGTGCCCAGATGGGGCAGACGAGCAGTGCGGTAAGCAGTCTCCCAGCTGTGTTATGTATCATGCACTCACCTACACCTGGTCCATANATAACTATTCCTTGGCTTCTTCCACTCACTCCACGATAGCCATCAAGAACTACCATCAATTCTCCAACATGACAGGCATTTTCTCACCTACTGGCCTTGGCCCCAGCTTTTTGGTCTGCTTGACATGTCCTCCCTCATAACTCTTCAGTTGGTAAGTTTCTACTCATGCCCAAGATACATACCATCACCTCGGGAAATCTTATCACACACCTTCACTGGATTATTTGTTTTTCTTATTTCTCTCAAAGCACACTGTTTATAACTTTAACAGAGCAAACCCTACTCGAAGTATTAGTTTATTCAATCATCTCCTCCACATTCTTAAAGACTGGAATAATGTCTCACTTGCCATTTCTCTTAGTCTCAGTCTCAGTACCTGACTCTGGTGATGTCATTGTTGTTTTCATCATCAATAACAAGACAAGTTAGGACTTGTTAAATATGGACCATGCAGTGAAACTACTTTAAAGGCTTTACATACAATTTTGCACTTAATTCTTGCAAAAATTCTATCATTATCCCTAGGAAGCTTGAAAACTTCCTAATGTTCATATAGTTTGTAAATGTTAATATCAAAGCCAAAACCCAAATCATACTTTGTGCATTCGTACTCTCTGCTCCCAACCTCTATGATAAAAATCCCAGTGCAAAGCTGGTACTTCATATTTCATGAGTACGTGATTCTTGGATATATTAAAATCCAAGTAAGCTGAGTGAAACATCAATGTTTTTAATAATAACATACTAATTCTTTAATACAAGTGCTAACATTGTTATTCAATATAACTTACCATTTTCCTTATTAATCAAAGAGAGGATCATTTAAATAGATTTTATTAATAGTAAGAAAAATACTATTCTTTCTTGGTAGGTATGATAATAAAAAAAAAAAGATGTGTTATATTCAGGTAAATTTCAAAGCCCATTGATAGTATTCTTTGTCCTATAAAAACTATACCCTTTAAACTGGAAACAGGCATCTCAAACTGCATATACTGTATACTAGCTTTCAATCAGCAATGTAAACAATGTAATATAAGCATTACATGGACTTTACATTAAGATAAACCAATCCACTTTTGCCAAAACAGATGTAATCACTCAAATCCCATTGGGAAAGAAGTAACAGCATTATTTGGTTTAGGTCTCAAGTACTTTATTTAGTAAATAACTTGGGCTTTGTATATTCATTTCTTCATAACACCTATTTCCCACATTTAAACATTACAAAGTGTTTCAAGAGTTCTGGGCTTAGGATTCAATGCTAAAGCATGACATTTGTTAATATTACCTCATCAAGCAATTTTTATTTGACAGTTATGGGGATAATTTACTTTAACTGCACTTTCTTGCATAACACCTAAATAAGAAGAGGAATATTGTTTTGTTTTACCTTCCTTATATCTCAAGATCCCTCGTTTTTCTAANCGTTGGGTGCTCTGGGTTGTTGCAGGCTTTTGGTGGCGAAGGCCAGGGATGTGTCTTAAAGTATTGGTAACCCTGCTGTGCAAACATGTGGAGGGAGACTTGGGATAGAAAACTCCAGCAAGTGTCTGGCTCCTCATCTTAAATTCAGACCTAAACTTCTGAGACAGTGTTACTCAAATGGGAATACTACAGGGATTCATTGATAGAAAATCTCTGCATTGTGTACACAATTGTGTGTTGTGTATAAAAGTTGAAGTATTTTATTGTATATAAGTGTTTATTGTATATAAAATTGTGCATATACAATTGTGTACACAATTACTTTTATATAAACTACTCAACTTTTATATGCTTAGAGATTTTATGTGTGACTGAAAAACAGCTTTCAAGTTGGGGATAAAAACTATAAAATCAACAGAAGTCAGTTAGCCGTTTGGTAAATGTCTTCCTGAAATAAATTTCAAGTCGGTCTGTGCTGAGAGAACTTAAAACCCCAGAAGGGAGGCTGGAGGACTTGTGTGAGGAAAGCCTCTCACTGGGCGCCTGGCACTGGGGTGCAGTGAATATGAGGGTGGATGTTCCTCATTAAAAGAGGAAAACCCCCACAGCACCGGGTGAGTACTGCCCTCATGCACATCCCTGGGGTGGTCACTTACTGTAATTTAACATGACATCTTGGATGTCAAAATGTGTACTATTACAGGTTAGGGTAAAATTTCAGACTTGCAGAAATGCCTTGCGCTCGAGCCCCCCAGACACTTCAGCCCAGCTCCTCAAGTTGACTTGCTTCGGCCTGAAGTCAGACTTTGGTGGAAATACTTGAAGGTCTAATTAAGCCCCCAACCCCAGTTGCCTGAGGTCTTAATGAAGTCTCAAACATCAAAAGAAATCAGAGTAGTAAGCCTATAAAACTGAACTAATTTAGGGGCCACTAGCCACATGTGAGGATTTAAATTTATTTAAATAAATACAAATAAAGTTCAATTTCTGGATCGTACTGGCCACATTTCAAGTGCTTAGTGGCCGCGTGTGACTGGTGACTGCCATTTGGGATAGCAGAGATGTAAAATGTTTCCATTGCCACAGAAGGTTTTAGTGGACAATGGTGTTCTAGAAGAATAATGGGAAAGAGATGTTAGATTTTTTATTTTTTTAACTTTTCATTTTGTGCTGGGGTATAGACGATTCACAATGTTGTGATGGCTTCAAGTGAACAGCAAAGGAACTCAACCATATATGTATATCTATATCTAGATATATGAGGTGCTGTCCACTGATCTGCTGACTGATTGCCTGCAAGGTAGGGCTACTGAATGATGTCGTCAAAAGTAACATGAAAGGATGGGCCGGTTTAGGGTTCACTCCAGGGACAAATCAGGAATGAATTACTCCTTTGCTAATGAAAATACCTGATATGAAATCCAAATGTAAAAGCTGATAGTGCCCTGACAAGCACCTCTTCCTTTGTTTCGCTCCTTGGACACTGCCGCTGACCCACAGAGGAGGTGTGCCGTGGACACCCGCAGGCCTGGCAGTGTGATGATGGAAGATGTATTTCCTCCCACTGGCTTTGTGATGGTGTTGGCGACTGCTTAGATGGCTCTGATGAGGTTAACTGCGGTGTGTACAGCTTATCTTTTTATCTTAGGTCACATTCTGTTTATTAGCTGCATTGATTAGCATCAACTGTCTTAAGTGAAGCCTGTCACAAAGTCGCCTTCTGCCTATATGCTAAACCCAGACTTTACATTGTCTCCCATATTGCAGATGACTGTTTTCACTCACTTCTCCATTTTTCAAAACTACCTAAAATTAAGATTGCTAGCTCGGGACTTCCTGGTGGTCCAGTGGTTCAGACTTCACCTTCCAATGCAGAGGGTGTGGGTTTGATCCTGGTTGGGAAGCTAAGATCCCACATGCCTTGCAGCCAAAAAACTGAAACATAAAACAGAAAGAATATTGTAACAAATTCAATAAAGACTTTAAAAATGGATCACATCCCCCCCAAAAAAGTCTTAAAAAAAAAAAAGATGATTAGCTTTATTGACTTCAAATCTATTTTGAGGTGAAACGTCAGATCACAGAATTATGGCCACATCTCTGACAGCTCCCATCCCCTCCCATTCTTGGTTTTCTTAAATTCATGAGTAAATTGTAAATCCCTAAATAATGTCATGACGGGGGTGTTCTAACCTCACCCAGCTAACTCCTGCCTTTTAGAGACAAGGATGGCATGTCCACCTCCGAAAACCCAGTGTCCAGGAGATCTGCAGTGCCGAGATGCCTGGGACCCCTGCAATGTCAGTGAGGACTGTGGAGGGCGGTTCGGGGATGCGCTCTGCCCCCAGCACCGCTGTCTGAGTGGGCAGAGGCAGTGCAGGAATGGACTGTGTATCCCGGACAGCTGGCGGTGTGACGGCGTGGACCACTGCGGAGACTCCTCAGACGAGCAGGATTGTGGTGAGTCTCGGCCCACCCCACCTTTTGTTAAAGGAAAGGTTGGCCCATGTGGTGCTTTAATCCCTATGACTGAGACTCCCATCTTATATCTAAACATGGGGTGTTTCCTAGCAATAACCAAGATTTCCTTATCCATGGAAACATAAAGCAGTGCTTAAATAGTAACTGCAATGGACACTCGCAGCACGGCCTAGACTGTTTCCGCTGTTCAAGTCTGGCCAACTCGCAGAACACCTGAGCGCCAGCATCCGGAGGCAGTCTCCTAACAGATGCCTACATCCTTGTGTGGTGAATATGGAAAGAGGACATTCGTCACTAAAAAATAGAAAGCCTCCCCCAAACATGGTGATTGCTACATTCCTTTTTTTTTTTTTTATCCTCAATACACAATGTAGCAGAACCTCCAATTTTTTAAATGAACGTCATTACCTTTCACTATTCTTCCCTAGAGTTAAATCTGTAATAGTAAATGTGTTCAGATTCTAACATTTTTATAGTAATTTATAACCTGGTTTCTTAAGAGAGTATTTTTTTAGGGCTCATGTTATCTGACTTTAATATGACTTCAATTAGAACTATTTAATGCTGCTGCTACTGCTGCTGCTAAGTCGCTTCAGTCGTGTCCGACTCTGTGCAACCCCATAGATGGCAGCCCACCAGGCTCCCCAGTCCCTGGGATTCTCCAGGCAAGAACACTGGAGTGGGTTGCCATTTCCTCCTCCAATGCATGAGAGTGAAAAGCAAAAGTGAAGTTGCTCAGTCGTGTCCGACTCCCAGCAACCCCATGGACCACAGAGTACCAGGCTCCTGCATCCACGGGATTTTCCAGGCAAGAGTACTGGAGTAGGGTGCCATTGCCTTCTCCCATTTAATGCTAGCTCAGTTCAGTTTTAATACAATTTCAATCCAGTGTTCTGATGTCTTAACATTGTTGCTATTGAGTCTTAAGTTCCAGTTCCTGAAAATCCTGCTTAATAAGATAACTTCCTTTCCAGCCTAGACTTGCCTTGGGTTATAGAAATAGTGCCACCTCCCTTCCCGGCTGGAAGACTTGTCTATTTTTTACTACCACCCCAAATATTAATGAAAAGAATGCTTAACTTCCTACACAGCTTCCTGTCCAGAAGGCATGGTTGGATGTGATGAAGGGAAATGCATTCTAGAATCCCTGATGTGTGATGGGGAAGTGGACTGCACAGATGGTACTGATGAACCCATCACATGTGGTAAGAAATCAATTGCTCTGCTTAACACGGGAGAGAGGAGAGTAAGATAAAACAAGCCAGTACCTTAGTTATCATGGGGGTTTCCTCTCTGAGAGAACACGTGGGCTCAAACTCCTTTAGAAGCAGTTATCCTTCAGTGATGGATCCCTTACAAGTTCCAGCCCTTGGCTTTGGTCTCCTGAATTCGAGGAAATGTTACCTGAACTGTAAAAACTGAGGGCCATTCCATGTTGTAGCTTTATGGAACTAGATGAGCTAAATAGCCCTCAAACCACAGGGCTCCTAAAATTCTGGAATAAGGAACATAAACTTTGCCACAAAGAAGCAAATCATTTGTTCAAGACAAAAGGGCAAATTCTCTAAAGATTTAGCCAAAGAACTGAGGAATGATGAGCCTATTTGCAGGGCACCAACGCAGACACTGACAATAGAGAACGGACTTATGGACACAGTTGGGGGTAGAAGGGAGGAGAGGGAGGGATGAGTGGAGAGAGTAACATGGGATGTATGGAGAGTAACGTTCCCATATGTAAAATAGATAGCCAGTGGGAATTTCTGTATGACTCAGGAAACTCAGACTGGGGCTCTATCAACCTGGAGGGGTGGGATGGGGAGGGAGATG
>SJYV01027236.1:401787-416984 GCA_006410875.1 Neotragus pygmaeus
TCCATCTAGTCAAAGCTATGGTTTTTCCAGTAGTCATGTATGGACGTGAGAGTTGGACTATAAAGAAAGCTGAGAGCTGAAAATTGATGCTTTTGAACTGTGGTGTTGGAGAAGACTCTTAAGAGTCCCTTGGACTGCAAGGAGATCCAACCAGTCCATCCTAAAGGAAATTAGTCCTGAATATTCATTAGAAGGACTGATGCTGAAGCTGAAACTCGAATACTTTGGCCACCTGATGCAAAGAACTATCTCATTTGAAAAGATCCTGATGGCGGGAAAGATTGAAGGTAGGAGGAGAAGGGGATGAAAGAGGATGAGTTGGTTGGATGACATCACCAACTCAATGGACATGAGCTCGAGTAAACTCTGGGAGTTGGTGATGGATAGGGAGGCCTGGCGTGCTACAGTCCATGAGGTCACAAAGAGTCAGACACGACTGGGCAACTGTACTGAACTGCACTAATGCCATACACAAAGATAAACTCAAAATTGATTAAATACCTAAATATAAGACCAGAAACTATAAAAATTCTTGGAGGAAAACACAGGCAAAACACTTGATGACATAAATCAAAGCAAGATCCTCTATAACCCACCTCCTAGAGTAATGGAAATAAAAACAAAAATAAACAAGTGGGACCTTATTAAACTTAAAGGCTTTTTCACTGCAAGGGAAACTACAAACAAAGTGAAAAGACAATCCTCAGAATGGGAGAAAATAATAGCAAATGAAGCAAGTGACAAAGAATTAATTTCCAAAATATACAAGCAGCTCATACAACTCAATACCAGAAAAACAAACAACCCAATCAAAAAGTGGGAAAAAGACATTTCTCCAAAGAAGACATACAGATGGCTGACATATGCATGAAAAGATGCTCAACATCACTCATTATTAGAGAAATGCAAATCAAAACCACAATGAGATATCATCTCACACTAGTCAGAAGGGCCATCATCAAAAAGTCGACAATAAATGCTGGAGAAGATGTGGAAAAAAGGGAATCCTCTTGCATTGTTGGAAGGAATGTAAGCTGATACAGCCACTATGGAAGATGGTATGGAGATTCCTTTAAAAGCTAGGAATAACATGTCAATGTAAGGTAAAAAACCACTACCATAGTGTAAAGTAATTAGCCTTAAAAGTCTAGGAATGAAACCACCATATGACCCAGCAATCCCACTCCTAGGCATATACCCTGAGGAAACCAAAACTGAAAAAGACACATGTACCCCAGTGTTCATTACAGCACTATTTACAATAACTAGAACATGGAATCAACCTAGATGTCCACCAACAGATGAATGGATAAAAAAGCTGTGGTACACATATACAATGGAATACTGCTCAGCCATAAAAAGGAACACATTTGAGTCAATTCTAATGAGGTGGATGAACCTAGAGCCTATTATACAGTGAAGTTAATTCAGAAAGAGAAATATAAATATCATATACTGATGCATATTATGGAATCTAAAAAGATGGCACTGATGAATTTATTTCCAGGGCAGCAATGGAGAAACAGAGATCAGAAATAGATCAGAAGTAGAGACAGACAGAAATAGAGATCAGATCTATGGACACAGGGGCAGGGGAGGAGGGAGAGGGTGAGATGTATGGGGAGAGTAACATGGAAATTTACAATACCATATGTAAAACAGACAGCCAATGGGAATCTGCTGTATGACTCAGGGAACTCAAACGGTGGCTCTGTGACAATCTGGCAGAGTGGGATAGGGAGGGAGATGGGGGGGAGGTTCAGGAGGAAGGGGACATATGTATACCTATGGCTGATCCATGTTGAGTAGCAGAAGTCAACACAATACTATAAAGCAATTATCCTTCAATTAAAAATAATTTAAATTTTAAAAAAAGAACTGAGAAAGACTTTCTTGATGAGGAGGAACCTTTTGAACAGGCAGCTCACAGCTCTGACTTTTAAATCCTGGTGTTCTCATGATAAAAATCACTGTTGGTTCCAGTTGGGGCAGAGGAAGAGGGGCATCTGTCCCCAGTCATTTTGTCATCTGTCTCTCCAAATCGATCTTAGACATTACGGTGCAAGCTCTTTTAGTACTGTTAAAAGCCGTGAAAGAAGCTTTGCACTTAAGAGATACTAAAAGCATAAACAGTAGGACCCAAAATATAGGCTTCTGTTCCTGTATAGGTAATTCATTGGGATTAATAAATTATTATATCACTTCCTGAACGAATGGTCCCAGCTGTCTATAGATTCTAGAGAAAATAGAAGAGAGGTCGCTGGTCCCTCCATGGGTGAACCGCACACCAACACTTGGAATAGTCCAGATGGTCCACCCTTCCCCAGCTCTGTGATTCCTAACTCTCCCTCTTCTCTGGGGAAGAGGGCGGGGTCAAAGGTTACCTTTAGCCAGTCATCTACTCCTCACACAAGTATGGAAGGTTGTGACACAGCATGGTTTATAAAGCATTTGATCCTGACCATGTTCATCTGTACCGACCACTGTCCTGTCTGTCTCTACCAGGAAAAAACTGCTCTCTGGCCAACGGGGGCTGTGAGGGGCAGTGCGGGGACTCACCCTGGGGTGTCCGGTGTTCATGTGCAGCCGGATGGCGGCTACAGCCCGATGGTCAGAGCTGCGGAGGTCAGAATTCTTTTGGCTCATCTTTACAAGTTCTCATTGGACTGCCTTAGCATTCGCCATTTTCATCATTTTTAATGTGCGTTTTGATGTACATTCACAGTGTTGTGCAACTATCACACTATTTCCAGAACTTTCTGATCATCCCAGACAGAAACTCTGTACCCATTAAGCAATAACTGTCCCCCTTCCCTGGTAAACTTTATTGATTTTCTACCTATGAATTCATCTGTTCTAGTACTATGTATGGAGAAGGCAATGGCACCCCACTCCAGTACTCTTGCCTGGAAAATCCCATGGACGGAGGAGCCTGGTAGGCTGCAGTCCATGGGATTGCTGAGGGTCGGACACGACTGAGCGACTTCACTTTCACTTTTCACTTTCACACATTGGAGAAGGAAATGGCAACCCACTCCAGTGTTCTTGCCTGGAGAATCCCAAGGGCAGGGGAGCCTGGAGGCCTGCAGTCTCTGGGGTCACACAGAGTCGGACACGACTGAAGTGACTTAGCAGTAGCAGCAGTACTATGTATTGGGCTACCTGGTGGCTCAGATGATAAAGCGTCTTCCTGCAATGTAGGAGACCTGGGTTCGATCCCTGGGGCGGGAAGATCCCCTGGAGAAGGAAATGGCAACCCACTCCAGTACTCTTGCCTAGAAAATCCCATGAAAGAGGAGCCTGGTGGGCTACAGTCCATGGGGTTGCAAAGAGTCGGATACAACTGAGCAACTTCACTTTCACTTTCTTTCAGTACTATGTGTAAGTAGAATCATACAGTGTTTGTCATTTTGTTTCTGGCTGACTTCACTTAGCTTGTCGTTAAGGTGCATTCATGTTGAAGAGGTATCAGAATTTCCCTCCTCTTCTAAGGCCAAATAATATTCCATTGTATGCATACGGTTTGTTCTTTGTATATGCAGGCTCCACATCTGGAGATTCAACCAACTGCAGATTGAAGATACTGGGGTGGGGGTGGTGTGGGGTGTGGGATTCTAGAAAGTTCCAAAAAGCAAAACTTGAATTTGCTGTCTACTGGCAACTATTTACATTATATTAGGGATTATGAGTACTCTAGAGAGGACTTAAAGTATATGAGAGCATATGCATAGGTTATAAGCCAATGCCAAACTATTTTATATAAGAGACGTAAGCATCCATGGATTTTGGTATTCTCTGGGGGTCCTGGAACCAATCCCCTGTGGATACCAAGAGATGACTGTATGTCACATTTTGTTTATCCATGCATATGTTGATACACACTTGGGTCTTTTCCACCCTTTGGCTATTGTGGACAATGCTGCTGTAAACACTGGTGTGCAAACATTCGTTGAGTCCCTGCTTTCAATACTCTTGGGTATATAACACTAGGGGAACTGCTATATCACATGATATATTCTATGTTTAACTTCTTGAGAAACCATCAAACTTTTCCATAGAGGCTGCACCATTTGACATTCCCACTAGCAGTACACATGGGTTCTGATTTCTGCACATTCTTGCAGCTCATTCTAAATTGGGCTCTGGCTGGCTTGAGATGGGTCACATCCCCAGGAATGCTGCTAGCGTAACAGGGATGCCCATCTAGGGTCCGTGTATTGATGGTTCTGCTGCAATGCACTCACATACATGGGAATCCTATGGACATGGGGATTTTCTATCCTAGGACCCACACAGTCATCTCCACTTAATGCATGCTCCATGAGCATCTGAAAAGTGGCCCCAAAGAACAAAAATACTTGAGATCGTTCCCCAGTCTTCGCTAATTTCCAACTCTCTGTCATCAGATGTGGATGAGTGCTCGATGGCATATAGCCCCTGTGGCCAGCTATGTCATAACACACGCGGCTCTTACTCCTGTGGGTGTATTCGAGGTTACCAGCTCCACAATGGCACTGACTGTCGAGTTACAGGTGAGTTTCAGTACCGTAAACAAAGTGGAGGCCCTGCTGTATCCTTAGCAGCATTTAGGTAAGAGTGATTCACTTCAGGGTCTGATATTAGAGATGACTCCTCTCTTTCCATAAAGAAGCTGCCGTTATAATGTTCGTTGATCAGTTTTGAGTATCAGTTGCTATTATGTGTCTTTAAAATGACTGAGCTTTCCAGGTGGCACTAGGGGTAAAGAGAAGGAGAGACATGGGACATGGGTTCCATCTCTGGGTTGGAAAAACCCCCTGGAGGAGGGCATGGGAACCCACTCCAGTAATCTTGCCTGGAGAATCCCATGGACAGAGGAGCCTGGTGAGCTACATTCCCCTGGGTCACAAAGAGTCAGACACGACTGAAGTGACTTAGCACATGTGCTTGTCTTTAAAACAATTTGGTTTTTCTGTAGGATCTACAGCTAGCTGCTCCAAAGACCAACTGATGATCTTAGTTTGTCCTGTGCCACTTCCACGATGGGACACTTAATTGTATTTGGCTGTTGTCTATAAGGCCTGGAGAGGACCTCTGTCTAGGGATGAGGGGCTGAATCTGAAATCAGGCAGAAAAGTTCCAAAGATTCATTTCAATGTGCTAGAGTTCAGAGGAGGAACTGAGGCTTCAGGTGGTCAACCAGGTCTCCTCTAGATCCACCTTAGTCCAGACTTCAGAGATAAGTAGGTTTTGGCATGGGCCACTAGCCAATGTCTTTAGCTAAAGGAGAATGGTGTGAAAGAAAGTTTCATAGTCATGAGTCACCTTCTACTTCTATTGCAGATGATGCTGTTAAAATTCTTATTGCAGCAGATAGAGAACTTGGTATCCTGGATCGAGGAACAGGCATCTATGAGACACTGATATCTGTAAAATCACGGCCTACTTCTATTGCATATGATCTAGAGAGAAGCATGTACTTCTGGGTGGATGAAGTCTTAAATGTGTTTGTTCTTGGGAATCCAAGCCCTGCTTCTCTCTATCCAGGTATATTTCTTGATATTAAGAGCTCTAGCTTTTTTAAGCTACTTAAACATGGTGTGAGAAATATATGTTCATCTGGACATCTTTTGTGACTCACTTGTCATGAATCATGAGAGGACATAAAATCTTGATTTAAGTTTATATAACTTGGTTCTATAGGAGCTTGGGTAGAGTATAACCTGAGATGAGATTGTTAAGCAGTATGGAAAGTATTAGTCTCAAGGTTAGTCTCAGCTCCATCACTTGGTATATGACCCTGAGCAAGTTAATTCCTTTGAATCACCATGTAAAAGATGAAGATAACAGCACTTGTCTCATTGGGTAAGTGTGGGGATTAAGGGGAAGAAAAGCTTAGCATAGTCCTGGATGTACAAAAATCCTCTGCTAGCAGTTAAGACGTAGCCTTCCCAGAAAAAATACCAAAAGCTTTGATAATCAATATTGTCCCAAACTGAGGTCACATTGTCCTGGATGTCTTGGTTACACTTCTCCTAAGCCCTTTGTCTTTCCTTACTGTAAATTGGGAATACCTCACACAGCAGTAGCTCTTATTCATTCCCTGTGTCCTGTTGGCCTCATTATGTGACTTGAGATCAGAAGGTGTAGAAAAATTTTGTCTGAGTCTCTTTTTTCAAGGTGAGACGGGCATAGGAGAACACAGTAACATGAAACTCTCTTGTAATCCCCAGAACTTAAAACCATCAACAGTATCTCTTTGGACTGGTTCACGGGGCAGTTGTATTGGGCTAGCAGCTTTGCCAGGGTCATCTGTGCTGGTTTAAGTGATGGCAGAGGCTACATCAGAATCTTGGAAAAGGATCTTGTGCCAGAGCAACTCATAGTGTTTCCTGCAAAGAAGTAAGTCACGCTTTCTTCCGAATAAATCCCAAATCATTGGTTGTCTTAGGTATTTAAGTGGATAAGAGAACAGGTCAACCTTTTCGACCTAGGTCTCATTTGCTCCAAAAAATTCTTAACTTTGAAGTGTAAATTGAATACCATAGAGCCAAACTTTCCAAAGTCTACTGAGTCTGAGAGCAAAAATCTCCAGCATTCTGACCACTGGAATGATAAGAGGTCTGTGCGAGAGAGCAGGGCAGCCTGGCTGGTCAGAATCGTATGCATGCCCTGTAGGGGATTCTCTAACCCTTGTGTCTTTGCTGATCTCAGGTACTTGTATTGGGTAAATCGAGGTGGGAAAGGCCTGAGGACTATCGAAACGGCAGGGATGGATGGCTCTGACAGGAAGGTGCTGGCGGTGGTCAACATGGAGGAACCCACAGGGCTGACGCTGGACCATGTGGCTAGCAGACTCTACTGGATCAGTGAATATAAAGAGGTACCATGGATGGGTCAGGAGGAAAAGGGAGACCTGTTTGGTAGGGGTAAAGGGTTCTTTTGAGTGCAGAGTTCTCTTATGTGTTGCATCAACCTTCTGGCCATGAAAACCGAGAAAAGCCCAACATCTTCAGATGGAACTGGACTGTATCAATACAGGTTAGGAGACTCTGTGACTTTCTTAAACTCTCTACCGTCAAACTCAGCACTGGAATTTCCTGGTTGTCTAGGTCATGTTCTGTGTGGTACCTGGGATATAAAACGTTTTAAGATGGCAAAAAACAAACATGCAGTTACTTAAGTACCTCAGTGACTTCTGTCCACATTTCTAAGCTTTCGTATTACAGGTCATGTTATCTTAATTTTGAAACCATCAAACTAAAAGACCAGTTGGACATGGGGGCTGAAAGCATAGGCTCAGGAGTCATATTTCTAAGCCTATTTCTTCCAGCTGTGGTTTCTGGTTACTTAGGGTGCCTCTTTGAGCTCTTCTTGCCTTCTTTGGAAAGAGAGAGAACGCCTGCCTCCGAAGGTGGTTGGGGAATGTAGCAGAAGAATTTGGTACAATGTCTGATGCAGACACTAAGTTATAGTAGCTACTTGTACAAGATTTGTGACCCTAATTGATACAAGAAGCAGCCCAATTCTCTGCCTGTGGCATTAACTTCTGCAGGTCCCAAGATAATTTCATCTCTATCACATTGATACCAAAACGTGTTTAATTAGTATCCAAGAAACTGAGGTACGCTAAGATGGTCACCCCTCTTGCTGCCACACTCTCAAGAGACCTTGTCACCCTTCAGTCCATAGAGACAGTGAACGTGGATGGCTCCGGGAGGCACACCTTTCCCAAGGTCTTCCTGGAAGATGACGATCCAGTGGGATTGGCGGTATTTGAGAACTCTTTCTTCTGGGCAAATAAACTACAGCTGTTTCATACTTCACCCCACACCATAAAGGAGAGAGTGGTGCTGCTAAACGCTTCCGTATCTGCCTTCTTGGTACTCCACCAATCCCAACAGCCTAAAAGTAAGTCTCATCACTTGCTTTCAAAACACTTATGAATCAGAACTCACACTAAATGGAAACCCCCGCCCCCCGCCCCGAAATTACTACTTCCATCTGTTGTTGGAACTTGCTATTTTGGGTCTGGGGAAATGTTCTGGGTATCGTTCCAGACGTACCCTGGACTTTTGAGTAAGATGAACAGAACAAAATATCTGCTGGAAAACTTGTTCCAGGCACATACCTGGCTTTTATCTAACATAGCAACCAGAGTTTTAACACACAAAACATCTGATGCACTGCTCACAAAAGGACTAGAGTAGCTTTCTCACTGACACATCAATTGATAACAGAAAACGGAACCAAGCTTGGCATCCTGCTTATAGGAGGAGGTGGCATGTTTGTTGACTAGGAGTTAAAAGCTTGTTAATCTGAAATTGTCAGCTTCAACTCAGATTATACTTCTTCATGGCCCAAGAAACTAATTAAAGTGGAGAATTGGGAACCACTATTTACTTCCTATCAGTAAGCTAGACAGTTATTTTGCCTTAACTTGGAGGGGGAAGATACTGTTGGTTGAAGCTTTCTTAGCCTGAGCTTATTGTAGAGAGGTCATTGTCACCATCTGAAAGATAGGGGACCCCAGGAGTTTAAGGTCAGCATGCCCAACTTAGAGGGTGAGAAATATATTGGGATTTCTTAACTCCTTTGAGTCTTCAGTTTTGAACTGGTTTGGATAAATCCATCTGAATTGTGTCCAATCTGTTTTTACTTTAAAACAGGTAAATACCCAATGTACGTTCCAGGTTCTTGCAGCCACTTGTGTCTCCTGTCCCCCGTCCATCCCAAGGGCTATAAGTGTGTTTGTCCAGAGGGGATGTTTCTTTTACCTTCTGGCACGTGTAGTGGTAAGCATGCTGGGTGAAGTGGGTTTGGCTAAAGAAGCCACATTCTGTGGTAGGTCTGGAAATAGTGTCACTTTTGTTTTTGAATTAATCACTTTTGTCCTGAAAGCACAAGAGTTTTGTTATCAAAAGACCTTGATTAGGTTTTTTATTGCATTATAAATATACATAACAAAAGGTACCACTTTAAGTGTAGTATACAGTGGCATTAAGTATATTCATATTTTTGTGCAACCATCACCTCCTTCCCTTGGTCTCCAGAACTTTTTCATCTCCCCAAACTGAAATTCTATTCCTAATAAACAGTAACTCCTCACTCCCCTATCTCCCCAACCCCTGGCAATCACCATTCTACTTCCTGTCTCTGAATCTGACTACTCTAGGTACCACATCTAAGTAAAACGGTACAGTATTTGTCATTTTGTGACTGTTTTTTTTTTTTTTTTTTTTAACATTATGTCTTCAAAGTTCATCCATGTTATAACATGTGCCAGAATTTCCTATTTAAGGTGGAATAATATTCCATTGTATGTAGATACTACATTTTGTTTATCCATTCATCTATCAATGGATATTTGGGTTCAGTAATTTTTAAAACAAGAAAAAATAGCTTATACTACTCGGTTTTACATGAAAGACTAATGACTAAGTTGGTGTAAGAAAGAAACCCTCTACAGTCCTATGACTATAGTATTTTCTGACTCTTGTAAGCAGAGTGTCTGCTTTAACATTGTTAACATAATTCCTCATGTCACTGTTCCATCTTTGAAACTGTAAAGGCTACATAATCGGTTGAACATCACTGCCCAATTCCTTGAATCTCTCCTATAGAACAGTGAGGTTTTAAGAAGAACAAATGTTATAAATATGTTGATGCTCTAACTGCCTTTGTAGAAGGCAATTCACAATGGGTAGCCATGGAGCGTGATTATGGTGTAATAAGCTGTTGTGCCAAACACGTCTTAGCTTAAAATGTTTCTGAACCTTATATACAGTTAAGCACCCAGGTAACTTTTCTTTAGATAGGCAGCAGAGCTTAAAATTCTTTGTGTTGAAATGTGTGTGCTACAGGCAAGGATTTGATGACCTTACTGATCAAACAGTAACCCGAGGCCCTAATCCTCAGGACTCTATGTTAATCTTTTCGCAGAAATTTAAAGGCCTTGGTGCCTTGGGGAGACTGAGCAGCGCTGTCATTTGCCCAAATGACTTCCTTCTCTAAGGAAGCCAAGGCATTCATGTCGTGTGTACATGCTTCAGAAGCAAACTTTATAAGATTCTAGAATTCTAGGGAAGCCTCAACTTGAGAGAGCAATGTTGTTTCAGAGGGGAGCATGGGGCTTTTCTGACAAATGCTCAAACAGTACATCTCTCTTTTTCTTCGGTAGAGTTAAAACTAGTGTTTTCCTCTGGCAAACGCCTCTACTTGTTGAAAGTTGGCTTTATGGGAACTGCTATAGAGAGAAGCCTAGTTCAAGAGCATCCAAGGAACATCTACTTGCTGGATATTGACTGGAAAAGAAACCTCATCTACTGGACAGATACCCAGGGACATCTGTTTCGCTCAACTGGCTACCGGGGGGACAAGCAAGAGATTTGGACAGAACGTACAGGTAGCTTGGGTTGGTTATTTTGAAGTTTTTCCTTTATTTTCTGGCTCTAGATTTAAGTAGGCTCCCAAACATCTCCAAAACCCTACCTATCTCTGATCTGAATCAAGCTTAATACCAAAGAATGGTTCTTAACTAATTTAAATATTAAGTGTCTGTGATTTACCTTTGTTCTTATGAAGGGTGTGCAGACTCTTAAAAGGCTACCATGACTTGGGAAATACTGAGGTCAGTGATAAGGGTTTTAAAATTCTACTTTTCTGGCCTTACATCTGGATAGGATGGAAACAGACCTTAAATACTTCAACTTTGCATTGCAGATTTTTCTTACACCAATTTAGAAGCAATTTGCAATGCAGATTTCAGAGAGAACTAGCAAGATATTTTCTTAATTTGATAATATATACTTTCTCTCCCCTCCCACACTCCTACATGGCATACCCCACCCTTAGCTCCCTGTACTCAGCCTAAATGAAAATATCTGCTTTATAAAAGAAAACTGAGAGGTGAGTTCCAGGGTGAGTAATCTGATTTCTGAATGCCTGTACTGTGGGTATTCTAAGTGCCAAGGAACTGCTTTACTATGTGAAGTGCTATATTGAAATCCATGTTCACAAGACACCCTTCAGATCAGTGGCTGATGCTTTAATCTTTATGGAAGTGGAATGGCATCAGATTTTTTTTTTTTTCCCCTTTGTTTAGGACACAGTTTGTGTTGCAGAACTGCTTGATGTGGGGGGAAGAAGCACATGTCTGGTGTCACAGTTACTGAGGTATAGTAAAGGGCTTCCCAGGTGGCACAGTGGTGAAGAATACACCTGCCAATGCAGGAGACATAAGAGATGATCCCTGGGTTGTAAAGATCCCCTGGGAAGATCCCCTGGATGGCAACCCACTCCCGTATTCTTGCCTCAGAAATCCCATGGACCGAGGAGCCTGGCAGGCTACAGTCTGTGGGGTCACAAAGAGTCAGACATCCCTGAGTGACTGAGCACATTCACACACAGAGACACACAGAAGTGTTCCTCCTATACAGTTAACTGGAAAGCGCGACAAAGCCACTCCCTCTTCTGGGTAGTGATCAGCTTGAGCTCTGCTCTCCAGGCCAGTTTGCAGGATCTCAGGGCCTCCTGACAGCTCTTGGGTCTGCAGCTTTCACCTTATTTTTCCATCAGCGTGTACACGTCTCTTGTGTCTCCTGC
Organism: Neotragus pygmaeus; assembly: GCA_006410875.1. NCBI lineage: Eukaryota > Metazoa > Chordata > Mammalia > Artiodactyla > Bovidae > Neotragus > Neotragus pygmaeus. The sequence goes on from SJYV01027236.1 coordinate 413,371, forward strand.
ATTGGCAGGTGTATTCTTCACCACTGTGCCACCTGGGAAGCCCTTTACTATACCTCAGTACTTGTGACGCCAGTATGTGTTTCTTACCCCCGCACCAAGCAATTCTGCAACACAAACTGGGTGTCCTAAACAAAGAAAAAAAAAATATTGCCTGACGCAATTCCGGTTCTTTAAGGATCAAGACATCAGCCACTGATCTGAAGGGTATCTCAGGAACATGGATTCCAACTCAATGGACATGAGTTTGAGTAAACTCTGGGAGTTGGCAATGGACAGGGATGCCTGGCATGGCCATGGGGTTGCAAATAGTCAGCCTGAGCAACTGAATTGAACTGAACTGCACTGACATCCGTGTTGTTTTCTCTTGGATGTGTTAATCTTGTCCTCAGATTGAAACTTGAGGCTAGAAAAAACAGATATGGTTCCAAATCAAAAATGGGAGGGCTTCAAAATTCCACTTTAGGAAAGAGTGCACGTTTTTAAGAACTGGTGTAGAATCACTCTGAGGGCATTCTGTGATGCTGGCATGTGGGATTTTTGTGGTTACGTCTGACTCCAGAGGAGAGCACATATTTTCTGCAGAGGGCAGAGCCCAGTAAGGTCAAGAGAAACAGAACCCCATGGGGGCAGTGTGTTCTTAGGAAGTTGCCAGTCTTCCACCTAGCTTTCCAACTTACAAAATGCAGTGCGTGTCTACCTTGCCTAGGGGTTGTCAGGGATCAGGGGAGCTCACACTGACAGACAAGAAACCAGAGTAGGCATGATGGGACCCCGTGCGAACAAGGTGTGTAGGTTTCTAGGGAATGTTCTTTGTATCCTGCAACTGTCTGGCTTCCTCCCTGGCCCAGAGTTTAAGACAGCACGAGAACACACTTGCATGTCCTTCCTAATGGGAGCGACTTGTCCTCCTTACAGTCTGCTCAGCGAATGTGGACATTCCAACTGGGAACTTGTATTGGCTGCCCTGCGACAGAAGCGCTATTCAGAGGACGAGACTTGCTGGCCCAGATACCCATACCCTCTACAAAACGGGCAGCGTTATACTGCATCTCCTTCTTGACTGGCCAAGGAGGCTGGTCTACTGGGTGGAAAGTGGGGAAGCCTTGCGAAGCATGACCCTTGATGGCAAAAGCATACAGACAGTCTGGAGAGGCACCTGGACAGCAGACACTCATATAACCTTAGATCTTGGCTCTTCTAGCATTCTCTGGACCACCAAAGGGTCAGGTAAGTGCTGCATTACCAGTGAGGTTGGAAGAGGCTTGAAGGGCTGACTGAGAGTCTTCTTTTTAGTAGTAATGACACCATTTTTAGAACTAGTTAGATATAGCCTCAAACTCTGATTTTCATAGTTAAAGCTTGTGCATAAGTCACCGACCTCAAACTCTATTCTCATCTATGAATCTAAATTTATGATTGAAGAGATAAAAAACTTCAGAAATAATGTACTTAATTTTTAACACTGCAAAAAGCTATTTGTTTCTACTTCGGTAAGTAGAAGTAATGGAATGAAACTTCCATTATAAACAAAGTAAAGACCCTTTGGTTATAACTTGACAGCAGGAACATATTACACCTTTGTAGCTGAATGTGATAGTCTACTCACCCAGAAGTCTAAGAATGGCCTGATGGCATTGTGCTGACTGGGGCTGTAGGACTGTGGTGGTCAAGTCACATCTGATGTTCCCATTCAGCACCCCTCACTTTTCTGGAGCTTTAAACACTTCCTTGGATTATCTTTAACTATAGAACTGAAACTTACCAAACTTCATGGACGAACCTGTGCACATTTTCAGTGTGAGGTCATTGAAACTTTTATTCCAATGTTGCCCTTGCCTCCTTGCTGTCACAGGTTACTTGTTCTGTATCAGCTTGTAAGGACTTGACTCTTCCTTAGGGTTGCAAAGTCTGAGCTTCCTAAAAAACAGAACCTACACTTTGAACGAGACTTGGAGTGATGGCATGATTGCAGCCCATGAGCCCTACCTGCTGACTCTGAACAGAACCGCTCTCATACTGTGGAACAGGAGGAAGCCAGAGCCCTTCTCAGTATCGAAAGAGGCCTATGTCCAGAAGATGATCATCTTGGCCGAGAACCTGGAGGTTCCAGGCAAGTCTTCCCCTGGGGGTTTCTTAGAGATCCATGTTACTCTGCTCTCCTCAGTGTGTTTTCTATGAGAAATTCCCTGTATCTTCCAATCTGTATCAGCCGTGGTCCCAACCCACAGTTCGGCAGGCCTTCTGCCTAACTTGTCCTTGTACTGAAATTTGTTCAAGTAAGAATCTAACACATTTCTCAACGTTGCTAAACAACACCAGTTCCTGAGTAATACCCCAAGGAGGGTGCACACCTAGCCCCTTTGTGGAATCATCTTTCATGGGAGCATGTTGAAGCTCTTAGTTCGGCAGTAAAGAGATCCATTTAACTTGCTCTAAACAGGTTTCCTGGGCTACCCAGTGGCACAGCAGTAAAGAATCTGCCTGCCAATTTGTGAGACCCAGGTTTAATTCTTGGGTCAGGAAGATCCCTTGGAGAAAGAAATGACAATCCACTCTAGTATTGTGGCCTGGAAAATTTCAGTGTGGTGGGCTACAGTCCATGGGGTCACAAAGAATGGGACACAACAGAGCACCGATGCAAGCAAATCAGTTTCCCAAGCTGGCTTTTTTTTTTTTTTTAAACCGAGGAACCCCCCTTTCTCATAGCAGTGACATCTTGCAGGGGATCCTCTGTGAAGCTGCTCTGGGTCCTGGTTACCAGGGGAAGCAGCTCTTCTGTTAAAGCTGTGCCTTGATCATTTAGATTAATATGTTTAAAGCCGGTTTAACTATTTTCATATAAACCTTTGGCACGGTGCCAAAAAATCTGATTTCAGATCTTGAGGCAGAAGAAAAAGTCTTATCACAGGATTCAGGGGGCTTTCTTGGCGGAAGCAGCTAGAAACCCTGAGGAAGAGTAGAAATAGAGATGCACAGACCTGTTCCTCCTCCTATGTACCTGCCCCCTAGAGGTTTTTCATCTCCCTCTGCAGTCTAAACTGTTGTTTCCTGATTCACTCATTTGACCTGATTTACAAGGTTAAGAAGCATTAGGCACAGGAATGTTTCCTAGGTGGTAAAATATGTTAACAAGAGGTTAACTCTTGGCAAAAAAAAAAAAAAAAATCCAATTTTGATTATTCTACTAGCATATCTGTTAGGTTTCTGTGACAGGTGCCGAAGAATACTAACTGGTAACTTCTGGAAGTGCCTAACTCAGACATCTCACCATGAAACTGAAGTCCTGTCTTCAGAAACTTACTTTATTCTGCATGCCTAGAATATAGCATCGGGTAGTGGAAAAAGTTAAATTTCTAGGCCTGAAAGGAAAAAACAATTTCCCCCCATTCAAAACCATGAGATAATGGGCCAACACACCACACACATGGTCTAAAGATCCAGGGTCTTTACTCTTTCTTTCTACAAGGTAGACAAACAGCTACCTGGCCATGACGTGGGTTTTTGGGGAGCGGGGCGGTAGAAGCCTGTCTCCAGTGCTGACACCTGATGGGCTGAGCTGCTGACACACTGCTGGTTCTAGATCCTGAGGTCGAAGGAGCAGCAGCCCCCAGCCC
>SJYV01027236.1:417069-438286 GCA_006410875.1 Neotragus pygmaeus
TCCTCCCCCACCCCCGCCACCTCCCGTCCTCTGCACCCGATCTTCTGTGCCCTGTCGGGATGGGCTGGAGTGCATCTCCCGGGGGTACATCTGTGACGGCAAGCAAGACTGCGGGGACGGCTCGGATGAGGAGAACTGCTCCCACTTCTGCAACAGACCAGGTGTGTCACTACCTCCTGGCCCCATGTCTCAGGCGTCTGATTCTGCCTCGGATGCATGCTATGAACTGCTGGAGTGTGCGTTATAATCACACTTGCTTTCCCTATACATTTTCATAGATTACTTAGCCTGTCAGAACACAGACTGATTGCCCATTTTATCACATTTAAGTCCACAGTGTTTTACCAGGTATAATTTGACTATTGTTTCCTTGCTTCCTCAAATTTGCCTAAGTATTCCAATAGCTGCCTTTGTATTGGCATGCTGCTGCTGCTGCTGCTGCTAAGTCGCTTCAGTCGTGTCTGACTCTGTGCGACCCCACAGACGGCAGCCCACCAGGCTCCCCCGTCCCTGGGATTCTCCAGGCAAGAACACTGGAGTGGGTTGCCGTTTCCTTCTCCAATGCATGAAAGTGAAAAGTGAAAGCGAAGTCGCTCAGTTGTGTCCGACTCTTTGCGACCCCACGGACTGTAGCCCACCAGGCTCCTCCGTCCACGGGGTTTTCCAGGCAAGAGTACTGGAGTGGGGTGCCATAGAGTGACCTAAATGGACCACTTATAACTGACTTGGTCGTATTTTAACAAGTTGTTCAAGTAACCAAACCAGTATGAAGCTTTAGTATTTCAAGGACCTAGTTCAGCTTAATTAACGTTAGCACTTTATTAAAGCTCACTTATGGATCAACTAAGATATAGAACTCGGGGGACTTCTCTGGTGGCCCAGTGGTTAAGCCTCCACCTTCCAGTGCAGAGGATCTGGGTTCAATCTCTGGTCAGAGAACTAAATCCCACATGCTGTAACTGAGCATGCTGCAGTTAAAGATTCCGCATGCCTCAACAAAGATCAAAGATCCAATGTGCTGCAACTAAGACCCGGCACAGCTAAATGAATAAAAAATGTAAAAGTATGTATATATAAAACTCAAATGGGTTTTCCAGGTGGCACTAGTGGTAAAGAATCCCCCTGCTAAGGCAAGAGACATAAGAGATGTGGGTTCAGTCAATTCCTGGGTTGAGAAGATCCCTTGGAGGAGTGTATGGCAACTCACTCTAGTATTCTTGCCTGGAGAATCTCATGGATTGAGAAAACAGGCGGGCTACAGTCCATAGGGTCACAAAGAGTCAGATACGACTGAAGCAAGTTAGCATGCACACACAACTCAAGATTAATCTACCAACCCCTCGAACTCCAGAATAAGGGTGAGTTAATCTAGTAATAAAACTTCAGTTTGATGAACATATACGGTTCTTGCTTTTGGCTTGTCCCATGGAAGGGGTCTTCCAGTGTCTGGATGGAAACAAGTGCATCGAGGAGAAATATCACTGTGACGGAGCCCAGCAGTGCTTGGATGGCTCCGATGAGCTGGGCTGCTGGAAGCCCGCTGAAGACTGCTCTCTGCGCTGTGACAACAAGACCCGCTGTATCCCCAAGAGCTGGCTGTGTGATGGCCGCCCCGACTGTTCTGACGGAAAAGACGAACAAGGATGTAGTAAGTTCCATGGAAGTTACTTGGAGTATTTCGAACTACACTGTAGTCAGTGCTCCTTATTTGTGGGAGTTATGTTCTATAAAGCTGCCCTGAACACTGAATTAGAGGACAGGGGATCATTGCTCCTGGAAAATATACAGGGTGAGGTTTCTTAGAGTCTGGTCACACTTGTGTCAACTGATCAATATAGAACCTTTTTTAAATGTGTGTTTCTGTTTAAAGATAACTTATCATGTACTGTTGACTCAGTAATATTCAGCAGCACCAAAACTCATGTGGAATAGAGCTTACTGAATGCATGTATATTTTCCCGTAAGATACACTATAGACTCCTTACCCTTAGGAGCACCAAACAGCACTTCAGCACTACATTTGGGGTCATTTTAGATAGAAAAATTACTAGAAAGTGAAAGAACAAAAAAACAAACAAAAAAAAACCACCATGAAAAACATGGTCCTAAATGATTGCAAGACATCCCTGATGACTTAGTGGTAAAGAATCCACCTGCCAATGCAGGAGATGCAGGTTTTATCCCTGGAATGGGGAGATCCCCTAGAGGAGAAAATGGCAACCCACTCCAGTATTCTTGCCTGGAAAATTCCATGGACGGAGGAACCTGGTGGGTGACAATCTATGGGGGTCACAAAGAGTCAGACATGACTTGCCGGACTAAACAACAAAAAGGATTACAAAAAGGATACTTCTTTTAATCTGAGAATGGAAACTTGAGGTCAAAATGGTGCCTTTTCAGCCTCAATTGGAAAGGTGTGTTGGGGCAACTCACATTAGGGTCCCAGGCAAGAATCCTGCTCCCTTGCCTGTCCCAGCATCCTCCTATGTGTCCTCGCATCCCTGTCCCCCAGCCCTCGTCCTCCAGGACAGGAGGATTTTCTGGGCTAGCTTATCGGCCCTTTCTGCCCTGACACTCTGCTTGAACCACCTTCCTGCCCTAACCCCTGCAGGGGCTTAATTCCTAAGGTGACAGGAGAAGACTGGGAGTCTTCAAACCATTTTATTTGCCACTAGGTTGCTTCTTCTCCATCTGGCTGAGTTGTTACCTAAAGCTTTGTTTTTCAGTTCATGAAAAATGCAGCCCATCTGAATTTAAATGTGAGAATGGCCAATGTGTATCTTCTTCCCTGCGTTGCGATGGGAACCACGATTGCCTGGACCACTCGGATGAAGAGGGCTGTCCTGCCTGGCCCCTGCCATGCCCATCAGGGGAGGTGAAGTGCCCGAGGAGTGGGGAGTGTGTGTTGGCAGAGTGGATATGTGACCATGACTTAGACTGCAAAGATGGAACTGACGAGAAGGTAGCCCACTCTTCCTTCAAAAAAAAAACCACAGTAGACTTCTAATCACAACAGTAACTTGTGCTTCCTCACTAGAAAACTTGGGAAAATGTACGAACAGTGGTCTCCCACAACCTCTGCCCAGAAAGCCACTTGTAACTGCATCAAAGTCTCCAAAGTGTTAAGATCCTCTGGTTGAAAGTCAGACTTGCAAGATCTTTATTGGAGGAGCTTTGCAAATATTAGGCCTTGATGGTCATAGCTTGAATGTCTTGTTTAGAGAGATGCTTTGAAGCTCTGCCTAACCAGTTCCTATAACATACACCATTGCTCTGCATTGTGTGAGATGCAGCCCAATTTTGAACCTACTGCTCACTTTTGACCTTAAGAAAGCAGCTCTGTGGTGATGTTCTATTTTCTCATCAATAGAATGGGTAGTGTCTGCTGAGCTGAAACTATATCTCACGGTACTGCTGTATCATAGGTGCATAGATCTGAAATACACTTCTCCCTGCACCAGTTCTGAGAATCCCAGTCAGATTAGGTACAAATGCTGGAGTGTGCATTAGAAATGGTAGGGATTCTAAGAAGAGTTTCTAGAGCAGATTCTTTTGCTTATGCTTCCAAAAAATTTTTTAATTTTTAATTGGAGGATGATCGCTTTACAATATTGTATTGGTTTCTGCCATATATCAATGGGAATCAGTCATAGGTTCTTTTTTTATATAGTTTTTTCTTAATATATATATTTTATTGAAGTATAGTGGACTTATGTTTCAGATGCATAGCAAGGTGATTCAGTTATACATATACCCATATATTATTTTTTAGGTTATTACAAGATAATGACTACAGTTCCTTATGCTATATAGTAAATCTCTGTTGCATATCTGTTTTTTCATTAGAAATACAGCATCCTATTCATATTAAGTCAAACAAGTGGAATCAAAATGTCATGAATTTTTTAGTTAGGCAAAAATTCATAAGTTTTCTAAAATATATATATATAATGGCTCAGACAGTAAAGAATCTGCCTGCGATACAGGAGACTCAAATTCAATCCCTGGGTTGAGAAGATCCCCTGCAGAAGGAAATGGCAATCCACTCCTGTATTATTGCCCAGAGAATTCCATGGACAGAAAAGCCTGACAGGCTACAGTCCATGGGGTCACATAGAGTCGGACACAACTGAGTGACCAACACTTACACTTTTATACATTATATATACATATATACACACACACAAAAGGTTTTCTACTATGCTTGATAAAGGCTTGAGAAATAATGTTTAAAAAAAGAAAAGATGGAGAAATTGAAAAACAAACTAAATGAAACGGGACCATTGAATATGAAATAGAAAAAGTGAACCAAACTAAGTAAACGATCATCATAAGGTCTGCTGCTGCTGCTAAGTCACTTCAGTCGTGTCCAACTCTGTGCGACCCTACAGACGGCAGCCCACCAGGCTCCTCCGTCCCTGGGATTCTCCAGGCAAGAACACTGGAGTGGGTTGCCATTTCCTTTTCCAACGCGTCTAGTTGTTTTTGAACAAGCGGTAGGTTCTTAAATGAATTAAGACTTCCTGGCTGGTCAGTTTACAGAATAAGGTATCTCCTTCCCATCCACGTTGGTATCACCCACAATTCCTCGTCTGAACTGCAGCTGAGGAGGGCGTTGCATATCATCCACATCCCTGGCCTCGCTGCAGAGGGGACTTGAGGGTTCTCTCATAACCAGGCCCCTTCCTGGGCTCTGAGCCTGGGTGCTGTTGACCGAGTCGCTCGCTGTCTCCTCAGGACTGTGACCCCAAGGAGCTTCGCTGTGGCTCCAGGCAGTGGCGCTGTGCCAGCGGGGAGCAGTGCGTGCCCGAGCCCTGGCGCTGTGACGGGCAGGGCGACTGTGCGGACGGCAGCGACGAGACGGGATGTAAGTGCAGGGCGAGGGGGCGGGCGGCTCGGTGAGCAATGCTGCGGCCGAAATCCACCCCTCTGCGGGGACGGAGGGCGTAACTGTGCCCGCGAGAGCCTCGCTCCGGGAGGGAGGTGTGGCAGAGGGTTGACTATAAAGGCAGAAAGTCGTTCTCCAGGCCCCCCGGACGAGTGTGGGAGCTCCGAGTTCCGGTGTCCCCCCTCCGCCTGCCTGGACCTCAGCCGGGTGTGTGACGGGGAGCGAGACTGTGCCGACGGCTCCGACGAGGGCGGGCAGTGCTCGTCCTCCGCCTGCCGCCAGGGGCAGTGTTCCCACAGCTGCTACCCGTCGCCGCACGGCCCTGTGAGTGCTTTCTGCTTCTGTGCTCTGGCGGCGGGAGACTCGGGTGGGCAGAGGCGGGCATCCTCAGCCGGGCTGTCTGCTCCCCACGGAGCCTTCCACGGCGGAGCTGCCCTCAGCCCTCCTCCCACGTGCCCAGGCCTTTCTGCCCAGGCCTGTCTAGCTGCTTTCCCCTCTCCAGCCTTCTGGAACCCTGGCACCCAGCTCCAGAAACTCCCCTACTGCGACATTCACACTGAGGCAGGAAGTTTGGGGGGATTTGTCCCAGGAGTCAAGTAACCCTCCTCCATTCTGCAGCTCAGGAAACTAAGTACCTGCCTGTGAGGAAGTCCTTTCTGTGCGAGCATTTAGGTATGACTTGCCCTTCAGTCAAGAACTGTCCCTGTTCTGATCTGGCATTATTAGTTCGCTGAACATGGTGAACTTGTGGAAGTGGAAGAAAACCATGCTGATGTCTGGTCCTGTTGGCAGACAACCAGTTCAGTGAGGTCTAGGGGTCCCTTTACTTACAGATTCTGATGGAGTCCTAGGTGGCCTGGGCTGAGCTGGACATCTTTGTTAACTTGGGACCCCCGGGGGGTGGCAAGGGTGTGGGGTGAGCCGCAGGAGATGGAGAGAGTCACTGTGTTCAGAATGAAGTTGGTTCAAAGAACAGTTTGAGTTGCTGACATGGAGCATATCGCCATGTGCTTTTTATATCAAGGCTGAGGTCTTTTTTTTTATCAACTGTGTACCTTGCCTTTAGAAAGTCTCCATGTTTTCCAACCTCTGTCAGGTATGTGCTTGTGAGCGAGGCTTTGAGCTGAAAAGCAGTGGCCAGATCTGCGAGGATGTGGATGAATGCCAGAGGCTGGGTGGTCATCCTTGCAGTCAAACCTGTGTCAACACAAAGGGCTCCTACACCTGCGCCTGTCATCCTGGCTACTCGCTGGAACCTGATGGCCATACCTGTAAAGCAACAGGTAAATGGAGCTGGAAATATCTCAACTGTAGGTTGAGAGCTTGAGGTCCTATGACATCCAGGAATACCAATGCAAATCTCTTTCTCAGGTCTTAAGTGTTCCAGCCTGCTTTATTTGTCTTCAGAACAAGACAAGCACAGTTCCAAAGCCTCCTTTTTATACTTTGTATTTTATACCTTGAATTTGAATCTGAAAGTATCTACAAATAAGGTGTTAGTATTACAAACCCATAAATTAAACCCTGTAACCATGGGTCAGCCTTACCTGAAGTTAGAATAAATATCTAAAGACCAGACAAGCCCTTCTTTCCTGTCCACCTAACACCAAATATTTAGTTATAAATGTGGTTTTCAATTTAGGCTAATTATGCCTTTATTCTAAGTATCTTTAAACCATGTTTTAACTTAACCATTACATCAAGGGAAGAACTACTTAGATGCCAGTGAGCTGGTACCGCAGCCCTGTCAATGAGAAAGCAAAAACTACTTTGTCCTCTGATTCTTTAGCCAGTGCTGGGCTCACCGATCAAACTCCTTAAGGCCATGTTGAAAGCAGTTCTTTTTTTGACAGGTACTGAACCAGTTCTGCTTGTGGCAATCCAGTTTAAACTACTCCTCTATGGGATGAGGAGCTTGAAAGAAGATATTCTGGCAACTACAGACAAGAACCTGATTATTTTCTCTATCGACTATGACTTAGTGGATCAGAAAGTCTTCTGGACCGATCTTGGGGCCCAAAGTATTCAGTGGATAAGCATGGACATGAAGAAGAAAGGGACTATGGTGAAAGGTTTGTCCCCTTAAAGGAAGCTCTCATCTTGCCCTTACTAATTACACATAGCATGAAAGACAGGATGAGTGGCCATGAACTTTCTAAACATTGGTTTATATCTCCTTAACTACAAGTGGTCAAGTCTTGCTATTATTAATAGCTAGAAATGAGAAGTTGCCATCTCTGTTGATACAGAGTCAGTCAAACTATCAGCCAGTGACCATTACTCATAATGGTCATCTTCTTCTGCAAATAGTATCTTGGAGCATTTAAAAGACTGCTCTGATGGAGATGCGTATATCAATTGGAAAATGAATTAATGTGGCATGCAGGTCTGAGGCCTGTGAGCTTCAACCTTCTGAAAAGCTGTAATTTAAGTACACATGATGAACAGTTTCCTCTCCTCAGGGATAAAGGCAGACTGCATAGCGGTTGACTGGATCGGGAGGAATCTCTATTGGACAGATGGGACAGCTGGTCAGATTTTGGCAATTCAGTTGACTGCAATTTGGAGAGGGAAATCTGAGTACACGATCGTCCTGGACAATGACTTGAACCAACCACGGTCTTTGGCTTTAGATCCCCTAAATGGGTGAGTCCGGGTGTCACAATGCCTGGTCAGGTCTGTCCCTCTTTAGTTCCACTTTGGTTGTGTTCCCTCAACACAGAATGAGTGAATAGAAACCTTATCTGACTTGACTCTGGATCTTATGATGTGAGTCAACCATACACATAGTAGTTGTGAAAGCTCCTGCAAAAAGACCTTTATTTCAGAAAAGTGAGATGTAGGCATGCTCATTTGGTGGCCCACCTATACTTTCTTTGGCTAAAACAAACAGGTGTACCTCTGAGTGTAGAATCTGTATGCCTTTAAAATGGCAGGAGGAGGGAGAATGGAACTAGGGCTGGTGTTTAATTTATAGTAATGTGATTGCGGGGTGGGAGGTGATGGGGGCAGAGGAGTTGGGTGTGGGGGTTGAGCTCTTCGGTCCAGAGCCCTTTCTCTCTGCAAAGGGCCAGGAGCTTGGAGGCAGCATTTCCTACTTGTCCAAGCAAAGCCCTAACTGGGATAGCCATGTGTGTATCAAATGTAAGAACAAGATAGAGCAAAACTCGGGATCCAGAGGTGACCTAGGTCAGATACCTTCCCTCTTCNGCAGAGGAGTTGGGTGTGGGGGTTGAGCTCTTCGGTCCAGAGCCCTTTCTCTCTGCAAAGGGCCAGGAGCTTGGAGGCAGCATTTCCTACTTGTCCAAGCAAAGCCCTAACTGGGATAGCCATGTGTGTATCAAATGTAAGAACAAGATAGAGCAAAACTCGGGATCCAGAGGTGACCTAGGTCAGATACCTTCCCTCTTCTTTTCTCACCTTTTCAATACGTCCAACCAGACATCTGATAACATAGTCCTCAGGAGACTGAAAGGAGTTTCCTGATGGACCTAATGGCTTATGACTAAGAATGTGATCTGAAGCACCCATTGCCCATGGAACTAGTGGACTTTCTAGCCCAGAAAAGACTGGCAGGTTCCCTGGATGTTTTCCAGGCTAGGGTCTAATGTATTTTGTAGACTTCCTATACAGATGTCTTAATAGATAATTATATCCCTAAATAATGAACAATCACCATAAAGTTTCAAAGACCAAGTTTGCGGGAAAGAAATAATTGGGCTGTGAATCAGAGTTTTGAGGAATGAACTCGTGTTATTTTCTGTGAGGCAATATTTTGTCTTAAAGCTGACTTTTATCCACATAGGTTAATGTACTGGTCCGAAGTTGGAGGAGAGCCTCAAATAGAACAAGCTGGAATGGATGGGAGCAGCAGAAAAATACTCCTCAGTCAAGGTCTCGGCTGGCCAACTAGCATAGTTCTTGACCAGTTGAGTTGGAAGATATTCTGGTCTGATGACAAATTTCACTGCATTGGCTCTGCCAACCTAGATGGTACTGGTATTAGCGTAAGTGTTCTTTTGGTAATAGGCTTGTGTGAAATGTCGTGTGCCTTGTGTAAAACTCATCCCAGGAACCTCACCATCACCGTTTTAGATGTTGCAGCTAACACAAATCAAGAGCCCCTTCTCAGTGGCTGTGTTCGAGGATGAAGTCTTCTGGTCTGAAATGAAGACGAGAACAGTACAACGCATGCAAAAGATGACTGGCAAGAACCGGGCTGTCGTCATCAAGCGTTTGGAACAGCCTTATGGACTAAAGGTCTATAGTTGATGCTTCAAAATATCCTCTGATCCTCCCTGGGAAGGCTGCGTGTATGAGCTGCCCAAGGACACAATGCAGGGACTTCCATCTATAATGATTGAAAGGCAGGGTTGAGTTACTTGCTGTTTTTAGGGATTCAGCAACATGTAGTGACATCTAGGTGTTTTCTTCCAGGTAATGCATGAAGTGCTACAGCCCAGGTCTTCTAATCCTTGTCTGGACACTGGATGTTCTCACTTGTGCCTTCTGAGCCCACAGTCCAAGGGAAGCTGTCGCTGTCCAGCTGGACTCCTGCTTGCAGACGATGGTGTCAACTGTGTTCCCCTCAAGGAATCTGCGTTTCTGTTCCTTGGGTTGCCCACAGTTATCATGCAGGTACTATCCTGTTCTGTCATGCTTGGGCCACAGTCTATTTCAGACTTTGGGTAATTTGAATTCCTTGAATTTCTTCCCTTTGGGATATTCTTCAAATACAATTTAAATTTGAATATTCACTATGTACTGGGAGCTATGATGACCAAAAAAAAAGCTATGAAATGAAGATCACTCCTACTTAGATTCCTTCAGAAACGCTTAGCACCTCAGAACACAATGAGGCTAGGGATCTGACATAATATTTAACTCAGTTGAATTGTCCAAGCACCTAGCTGGTGATGCAAAGTAATTCCAAATACAAGCATCTTGGTTGGGTTCTAGCCTGAGAGGTAAGTACATCTTGTGAGGACATTTTTCTTAAATCACAGGAGGAGAAAAGGTACTAACAAACAAGTCATCACTAACTTCTCATATCCAGAGGACTTGACGACTTTGATTCATGTCAGTGTATGGCAAAACCACTACAATATAGTAATTAGCCTCCAATTAAATAAATTTATGTTAAAAAAAGAAAAATTAATAAATAAAATGACAAAGCAAATTTTAGGGCTGGAAGACCAACTTCAGTTTCAGTAAGATTTCAGACTGAAGTCTCATTGAAAAAAGAGGGCCTTTCATATATATATATAAATGTATCAAATCCACACATTGTACAACTTAAACATACATACATATTGTATGTCAGTTTTATCTCAGTAAAAATAAATTTAAAAAGTTAAGGGGGGGAGGCCTTGGAATTTTAAGGGCCTGAAACTATAGGAAGGGAGAGAAATGCAATTTGCTTTTAGGCAATAAGACTGTGAAAATCTGAATGTAAGTATCTGAACATGAATTCAAAATAAAGATGAAGAATTTGACTAGTNATCCCATGGATGGAGGAGCCTGGTAGGCTGTAGTCCATGGGGTCACTAAGAGTCAGACACGACTGAGCGACTTCACTTTCACTTTTCACTTTCATGCATTGGAGAAGGAAATGGCACCCCATTCCAGTGTTCTTGCCTGGAGAATCCCAGGGATGGGGGAGCCTGGTGGGCTGCCGTCTATGGGGTCGCACAGAGTCGGACACGACTGAAGCGACTTAGCAGCAGCAGTAGCAGCAGCTATAACACCTTACCTGTAACATGAGGGAAGTGTACCTGTCTTGATTGACTAGGTACACATGAAAGTATCAGGTGAGTTCTAGAGCATTCTATACTTGCTGGATATTTCTAGTATTCAAAGAGATTGTCTAAACCACAGTACTCTGTCAAGTATGTTATTTCTGACTAAAGTCTAGGTTTGGTGAAACTGGAAAAGGCTGTTTAAAGAAAATCTGTCTCTTTATATTTCCCAGTGCTGGCCCCTTGACCAGTTGGGCTGGCCTCATGAGAACTGCAAAAATAAGTTATCAGATCCTACCACAAAGATGCTAAACTGTTAGGTATGTGGTGAGACCTTTGCCATTTAAGATCCCCTGGTGACTCTTGTTACAAATAAGCCATTTAAAAAATGCTGTTCTGGGAGAATGCCTAAAATCATTACCCATCAATTGCTTGAGCTGAATTTTCATGTATCATATCCTACTTTTCTCTCTGTGTATCCAGATGTATACAAATGTGCTGGACATAAGTTCACTGGACTTTATTTTCGGCAAAAACATAAAACTGCTTTTACTGATCTTTAAGTTTCTTCCCAGGAACTGGGTTTAGAAAAATGCATGTCTCTTTTGTAACACTCTTGTTATTTAACTAGAGTTTTTGCAGATGAGTGACAGTTTTCATACTGAGCAGTGTTCTTTGCCCAGGAAGTTGTAAGATAAATTTCACTTTTGTTAATGATTGTTCACTGCCTTTTGTTTTAGCCCAGATCAGTAAAGTTTGGTACAGCAAAGCAGAACTTTCTGAAAACCGGTGGTTCCAAGTAGACCAGAAGATTGTGGATTTAAAAGTTTATAGTAAACTTAGCCAACAGGGTAAGCAATCTTGCAGTGATTATAACAACACTGAAGTCTACTCAATTTGCCTATGAGGGAGTTGTTCCATCCTATAGTATCTCCTTGAAATATCTTTGTGTTTCCCAGTAAAATATTTCTCTGACACATTTCTGTAGATCTATATAACTCTTATGTTCATGCAGTTATGTATGGTCTGCTGCTGTTTATAGCTAGTCCTGTTGCATAGCTAGGAGACATAATGGTGGTAAGGATATTGGGCTTGGGTTTGGTATACTTGGGTCCTATTTTAAGTTCTCTTATTGAAGACTGAATTACAGCTGTGATATAACTGGAAATCCCCTTTAGTTCTAGAGTGAAACTGGTCTTCATTCTCCTCATTGTCACTTACATCTACTTTTGATGTTAACGTATCTTTCAAATATCAGCTTGAGGGAGTTTGCATGTGTTTCTCCACCTTTCTTATAGATGCAAATGCCTAATTGAGGGTCCCTCTCATTTCTGAAGTACATTTTATCTTCGTTATATCCATAATCTATTCCAGAATTCCTGGAATATGTCGAGATAAAGCCTCACCAGAACTCAAAGCTTGAGATAGAAAGAAGCCTTGGAGAACTATGGGAAGATATACGTGGCTGACTTAATCAGACTCTTGTCCCCCACCTCTTGCGCCCACCAATCTGTTCTCTGTATCTGTGACTCTTAGAGGGAGGAGAGAGACCACAGCCTCCGAGTTCTCATCTAGAGAGAGCTTTATTTCTAAGGCCCTTCTAGTTAAGATCTTGGCTACATGATGTGAAGGGAAAGAAGAACTTACAGAGCATCTTGGATGAGCCAAGTTTACCTCAATTTTTCTTAAGCTGGTCCTTTATATGAACTTCTGGCTTGTTTTGCTTTGTGCACACGCATGTTTATTGCAAATTTATTCACAGTCACAAAAAAGTGAAAACAACCAGGATGTTCCTGAATAAGTGAATGGATAAACAAGCTGTGGTAGGAATGGATAGACAAGCTGTGGTACAAGCAGAATATTAGCCAGCCACAAAAAAGAAACAAGCTCTCAAACCAGGAAACAACATGGATTAATTTTAAGTGCATAATACAAAGTGAAAGAAGCCAGTCTGAAAAGGCTATATATTTATGTGACATTCTGGAAAAGTGTAACTATAGACAGGAGGCCTGGCATGCTGCGATTCATGGGGTCGCAAAGAGTCGGACACGACTGAGCGACTGAACTGAACTGAACTTACACTCCCTGTAAAAAAAGATCAGTGTTTTCCAGGAAGGAGGGGGAAGAGGGAAGTTGAATAGGTGAAGCACAGGGGATATTTTTAAGGCTTGCATTCTGTATGATTATGTAATTGTGGATATGTTAAATTATGCATTTGTCAAAACCCATGGAACTTCATAGGACAAAGAATAAACCTTAAGACATGCAAATTTTAAAAAATCATTTAGAAGGCCCGAGAATTCTAGGATGGAACACAAACTGTGACAAAACCGTCTAATTGTTCTACAAATGTATGAAACAACGTTACTGAAAAGGTAGAAAAGGTACTGAGCAAAGTAACTCTGGAAATGAGTGGAGTCTAACACTGAAGCAAAAGAAACTGTACATAAGCCCTGTACTCTCGTTGATAAATTTGTTTTCCAATGGGGCACAGACTAACAATTCTGATACCACTGTATATGTTTACTGGAATTGAGCAATGAAGTAAATAGATGGCAGGTGACAGGAGACAGTTTTCTCACTATTGAGAATTTACAGATAACCAAGCGAAGGAAGCTAGAATGATCCAGATGGTAATAGATTAGAGTTGGAGACATCAATATAAACTCCTGTTTAGCTTAGTTACAGTTACAGATGTGAACTCCTGATATTCTAAAGCCATCCTTATCCATGAAGAAGAATCACCAATCACTTGGTTCTTAGTTGTCTAAAAGGAATTAAACTAAAAAGCCATCTACTCTGGGGAAAAAAATCTGGGTCCTCTAATTCTGATGGTCTATTTGCAGAAAGTTTACAGAACAGCCTTATGAAATAGTCTAAATCAATATTTTTTTTGGGGGGTGGGGATCCACAGGTAGTAACCACTGCTCAAAAGACAATGGAGGATGTAGCCATATCTGTTTACCAAAGCCGGAAGGACAGACTTGTAAATGTCCCAGCGGGTACTACTTGGATGACATAAAGAAGTGTCTTGAAGCTGTCCGATGCTCTGCACCATCACAGTCCTGTAAGGATGGTCAGAAATGCATTTCTGCCACACAGGTTTGTGATCGTCATGCTGACTGTCTGGATGGATCTGATGAAATGGACTGTGAGTAACTCCTACCCAAGGCCCACCACTGGTCATCTTGGTGATTTACCTTTAATAATATTTAATTTCACAGTGTTCCTCAGGATTTTATCCTTTAAACTGTTTCTTCCTTCTCACTGTGTACTCCTTAAACTGAACAATATGAAACTTCTAACTATGGGCAATTGTATATAGATTATGGGGACTCTTTGTAAAAACCTAATGTCCCCTCCATTCGATTTTAGAGTAGGCCATATGATAGTTCACTCCACAGGGCTCGACAGTATATGTTGCCTGAAAGAGCACTCATCTAACCAAGAGCCGATTCAGCCCATGGAAACTGATCACAATACCATCACCTGGAATGTAAGAGGTTGGCAAACTAGTTGACTTGTCCTGGCTCCCCTTTTTGAATGTGGAAAGAGCATATTCTAGCTCAGAGTTATTAAGGAATTAAAAAGGATGTGTAGAAAGCTGTCATATAACACTGCCAAGTTAATCCTTAAATGCTAGTTGTAGATGGTTGTTATAGAAATATTGTTCCAAATCATGTTGTTGTGGCCAAACAGCTGAGTAATCATAATACCTAATTCTGCTGGAATCAACAGCTATAGCTCCATTGGTATCTAAGTCCCCTTCATGGTAGAATCAAAGAGACCAGTGGGCTTAGTCATAACCAGCAAAGGGAGAGATCTGAAAAGAGCCTTACAGTGAAGAGTTCTCACTGACTTCTCGATGTAAATTCTTATTTCTGTAAAACCTGACTAGCTGGAAGACTACTTACTACCTCTAAACACTTCATCTTTCATGGGAAAGATAAGGGATATTGATTCCCATAGTTGATTCTATGTTTCAGCAAATAAGGGTGCTTTTGTTGCTAGTTCTGTGTTGGCAATGACTCAAGGATGGGGATAAATGAGTAAGAAATTTATCACCTTTACCACCTTGAGGTTAGGTTAGGTTTCTGGTTTAAAACCTAACCTAACCTACTTTTGCCCTCCCATTCCTGATGGACTGGGCCCAAGAGCTGACTTTGCTTCTTGATGATTTCACCCTGACTACATATAAAACTTTTTTGAGGGAAATGGTACTGGGTATATAAAATTAAGCTGAATTCCTTTGGATGTAACCTACCATCAAGGACCCTAAATGCCCAGAATTGGAAATGCTCCTGTGAGGCCAGCTTAGGACAGAAGCAAGAAGCATTTTTATTGTTACTTCTGCTCTTTTCACTCCTGGTACTTTTGTCTTCCATGTGAGGAGTAACACTTGTGTCAACAATGACAGAGGACATGGTGAGATGCCCTAAGCATAAACTTAACTCTTGGATTTAGAAAAGGCAGAGGAACCAGAGATCAAATTGCCAACATCCACTGGATCATGGAAAAACCAAGAGAGTTCCAGAAAAACATCTATTTCTGCTTTATTGACTATGCCAAAGCCTTTGACTGTGTGGATCACAATAAAATGTGGAAAATTCTGAAAGAGATGGGANGTCTATATTATCCTTTATTTGTACAAATTAAAACCTTGTTTTCCTGTGCTCAGCCCTGCTTTGTGCTCAGTTCTACTTCATAAAGACTTGCTGGAGGAGGTAATTTTATTGTCTTCAGTGAAAAAAAGCAGCAGAATGTGGGCAGAATTTGGGGGGAAGATGGGGTAAGAATTCTACTTAAGTTTTTACTTGAAATATTGACTAAGGGAGTTCCTGGTGGTTCAGTGCTTAGGACTCTGCGCTCTCATTGCTGAGGGCCCAGGTTCAATCCCTAGTCGGGGAACCAAGATATGGTGCAGGCAAACTTAAAAGGAAGAGCTATTGATTGAGTTCCTTATTCCCCTCCCTTCCCAACAGAAAGATTTCATCTGTAGTGTCTTGGGGGTAGAGGATGCATGGGTTGTGCTTTGTAAGCCGATCATAAAGATAAAGATTAGCAAGGCTGCTCTCCTGGCCCCTCCCTTGGGATTTGGGCCAGTGGCCTCAGGCCACTAATTACTTTCCACATACACACAAGTTGTGTATGACAACTTGAGGAAAGCACTTGGGTACTGAAAGGGCTTTTAGAGGTGACTTTTAAATTAATTTATAATTTAATTATTTGCTAACAGGCTCTGAAGAACTAGTAGTACCCATTCTAGGATTACAAATATAAATAGAAGCTGTACATGCCTCACCTTCAATTTACAGATGAGATGAGAAAGTACACCAAGAAAAGCACACAACTGAACATTTAAATAGTATGTTCAAAGATGACACCTCTAAGCTGATGGGTAAAAGTAGTTTAGAGAATGTGTGTGGGAGAAAGTGATGAGGGTGAAAGCCGAAGCCTTGGCCAAGTCATGAATGGAATTTAAGAGTGAAGCGCAGGTAAGGAACTTGCTGAGACTCTTAAAGATGAGTTACGGTTCTTCATTGTAGGAAGGTCAGAGTGAAGACATGAGATGAGGTGAGATGAGTGTTGGGAGAGAGAGCCTGGTTATTAACCGTTCCCGTCACTTTAGGGATGTGATGAGGCTCTGAGGCTAAAAGACCTTTCTCTGCCTGTTGCACTGTGGGCTTGTCTACACATTGGCAGAATAGAACGTTCTTCACCTGCTACTCATATCAAATTGTTTATATTTGACTCTGAAAACGTTCTATGCTACAGCATAGCTACGTTCTATGCTCCCTCTTTAAATAAGCTACTAGACCAGAAGAGGTCCTTGGGTTCTCTCGGTTGGTCCCCCAACTTCATCCTGTCCTTATCACCCCATCTAGGGTGAAAAAAAGTAAAGCATGGTATCGTGATCACTACGCCAACCTGTTTTCACTAACATTTCTTTACTTGAAACTTGGAGTTTGCTGTTCTCTCTGACGCCCAATCTTTTCTCTCAGTTCTCTGCTCAAGCTCCCCTTCTTCCCAATCACCTTTCTTAAAATATTGCCTTTTTTCTCCAGGCTTTGACCCTGGTTTGTTATTCTTCATTTTCCTTGCACATCTTTCTCATGCTAGAGTATGAACGTTCTACAAAGGCCAGGCCTGGAATAAATTTGCTTTCCAAGGCAGTCAAAGATGTGCTGACAGGATGACAGGTGCCCCCAAACTTACAAATGATCTAGACCACGAAAATGAGGGTGGTTGCTGAAGCATTGTTGATGCACCCACCAGAGCCTCAGCAAGGGATCAACAGCCTGTGTGCCCAAAACCCTGCCCCTCCTTAATGAGGGTGGGTGTCTGGATCAGATCATGACTGGCAGAGGGGCAGAGCAGGGGCTGTGTTAACACAGGGGGTGCTCTATTCTCACAGATTCCTTGCTCCTCTAGGCAGAGCTTGAGCAATCTTGGGAGGACTTCACCCCTTAAATGGGGACACAAACTCTGTATGTCATTAGGATTATTAAAAGTGAATCCTCACAACAAGGTCCACATGGTCAAAGCTATGGTTTTTCCAGTGGTCATATACAGAGGTGAAAACTGGACCATAAAGAAGTCTGAGCGCCAAAGATTGATGCTTTTGAACTGGGGTGCTGGAGAAGACTCTTGAGAGTCCCTTGGACTGCAAGGAAATCAAACCAGTCAATCCTAAAGGAGATCAACCCTGAACATTCACTGGAATGACTGATGCTGAAACTGAAGCTCCAATACTTTGGCCACCTGATGAGAAAAGCCAACTCATTGGAAAAGACCCTGATGCTAGGAAAGACTGAAGGTAAGAGGAGAAGGGGACGACAAAGGATGAGATGGTTGGATGGCATCAATGAATCAATGGACATGAGTTTGAGCAAACTCTGGGAGACAGTGAAGGATGGGAAAGCCTGGCAGGCTGCAGTCCAAGGGGTCTCAAAGAGTTGGACAGGACTACACAACAATTAAAAAACACACCCCACTCCAGTACTCTTGCCTGGAAAATCCCATGGATGGGGGAGTCTGGTGGGCTGCAGTCCATGGGGTCACTGAGGGTTGGACACGACTGAGCGATTTCACTTTCACTTTTCACTTTCATGCATTGGAGATGAAAATGGCAACCCACTCCAATGTTCTTGCCTGGAGAATCCCAGGGACGGGGGAGCCTGGTGGGCGGCCGTCCATGGGGTCGCACAGAGTCAGACACGACTGAAGCGACTTAGCAGCAGCAGCAGCAAAGCAACTATACTTCAATTTTTTAAAAAGAGTCTAATGAAGAAAAAAGTGAGTCGTGATGGTGTGTCAGAGGTGTGAAGGGCTTGAGGCTAGGAGGCAGTACCATTTCACATTAGAGTCTCACTGGGGTGGTGTAGCTCCTTGATTAGGTGGATATTAGGTTTAGGGAAAGGACTTGTCCACGATAGCAAGTCCTGAGGCTCCAGCCTCCTCCAGCATCTTGAGTCTCAAGTCTATTGTCATCTTTTTACTGCTCTAACACAGCATGACTCTCAGGTCAAACCCAAATCCTGCCCCGATGCAGGGAGGCTCTTTCCATGCTGTCTTGAATTTTTTTTTTTTTTTAAAAATAAAAAGATTTTTGGTTTTCTTAAAGACAGTTTTCGTTTTATTCCTGTGGATGAAGCAAAAATGGAGTTCTAACTCAGCAGCAACTCTTACTCACAAAGAAGAAGTGTTTTGGATATAAGCCAGAGGAGAGTAGCCAGGCAGGGAAAAGTAAAATCACACTAAGTACTAGTACTGATTGTTTTTACCAAGGCATCTCTAGAAACACTGGGTTATGATGCAGGCAAGAGGCAGATTTGGTACTTGCCAGAAACTCAGTATCTTCATGTTGTCTGGCTGGTGCTGACTTCTCAGGTGCCCAATTACTACCTTTTGAACTGTCAGCTGAAAAAAGTAGGATTGCCATTCTCTAGTCTGGCTTGATTCCCTAAATCAAGTCCCCAAACTCATCTAGGCAATAGTTCTCAAAGATCTGATTACATGCTGCCAGTCAGGATTGAAATTTGAGTGAGGCACAGTCCCAGGGAAAGCCACGCAGCCCCAAGCGGGGCCTGTGAAACGGCAGCATTGGCATCTCCTGGGAGCTAGTGAGGAAATCAGTTTCAGGCCTCACTCCAGACTTACTGAATCAGAATTTGCATTTGAAAAAGATCCCCCAGTGATATACCAGCACACTCAAGCTTGGTTGCAAAAAGAAACAGGTGACTCCAGTACAAAATGGCAAAGAAAATGAATCTGCATTATCCCTTCCACTGCTAACACTCTGCATGTGCTGCTGAGCTAGTTCTACGATAGCTGTGTTGTCAATGTTTACAGAGCTGAATGCTCCTACCTCTGAATTGGCTACCATTCAGTTCAGTTCAAGACAGCCCTTCAATCAAGCACTCGGAAATGGAGCCAGCCCTGTTGGAGATTTAGTCCCACTCATTGTACACATAGCTGCCTACCTGTGATTTTAGGTAGCACTGTTATAAAAGAAAAAGATTTCTAGTCTCACCTCATGTGGAAACTGGTGCTTCTAGTTTTTTCAACAATAGACTTGGCTTTGCACAGAAAACAGCGTGAACCTGAAAATAAAGCAATCAAAGAGTGAAGGGGCCCATTGGCTACTTTTAGTAATCTTATGCTAAGAGGTGCAAAGATGTGAGTGCTAGATTTCAGCCTGTGTAGGCAGCCAGGAAATTGTTAGTAATGAAAGCTTAACCTTCCAAAGATTGTGCTGGAGACAAATGCTTCTGTGAGTATAGTGAAACTCTTGCTCTCAAATTTTATTTATAAATAAGAGATATATACACATGTACATTAGCCTAATGAGATTAACAGGTTCCATTTTGTTCCAAATATTTAATATATAGCTCTTTATGGCCAGTGTGAGGTAGCCAAGAAATTGAACAATACAGCATTAGTCCCTTCATTCTCCTTCTGGCATCTAGAAGAGAAACTCTGGAGTGAGTGATAAAAGGATAAATCCTCTTTATACCTGAGGAAATGTAAATATGAGTTAATCGGGTTACTTCGTTCCATTAGAGACTAAAGCTGCTGGTATTTGCATGGCTCTATGTTTACTGTAAGAGCCTCCTTCAAATATAACCAGAAACATACTAGTCTCTTGAGAGTTTGCATGAAAATGAATTATACAGTGGGAGGGAAATTAATAATAATTATACTGATCCAAGGTTCATAGGCATTTCAGAATATTGTTGTTCCAAGGTGTTAAACCGGTTCTGAGCCTCCATTTGCTTATTTTGACATTATTATCAACAAGATGCAAAGTCACTCTTTCTACGTCTCCAGCTAAAAGCATGAAATGCCTGTCACTCCAGAAGAGGGCCTTGATTCCTCTGGGGAGGAACACTAAACTCTTTAAAAAGAAAATCAAACCCAACCTGAACCAAGAGTCCAAGGGATCTAGTTTGGCCAAAGGAAAGGAAGATGGCCCTCCAAACCAGTTACAGGAATGTGTCCCAGAGTCCGACTCCGAACCAGGTGTTTTCAGCGGAAAGGGAAGGTTGGATCCTGGTGAGACAGGGCTGGGCCAGAGCAGGCTGGGGGTGCTGCCTACACGTCCGAGTCGCAGGGCAACGTGCTGCCGCAGGGCCGAGTGCTGCGGGAAGACCCGCCGGGTTCGGAGTTCGGAGCCTTCTCCCCGTCGAGCACGTCCACCGGGTTGCTGTAGGCTTTGGGTGGGGGCCGGGGCATCGGGAAGCCGGCCTTGCGCTGGCTGGCGGCGCCCAGCTGATCGGGCCGTGGCCGGTGCTGGCCATCACTATAGTACTTGATGGCCGGCGTGAGTGCGGGCTCTGGCCCGTCGACGTACACGGTGCTAATGCTGCCGCGGCGCGCGCTGCTGGAGGGCGCCTTGCGGCAGCTGTCACAACGCTCGGCGCACCAGGGCGCGAAGCTGAGCGCCAGCGAGAAGCCGCCCAGCAGCAGCAGGCAGCTGCCGAGGTAGCCCAGCACCAGGCTGTAGCCGACCTGCACCGTGACCGGGCTGGGCTGGGCCGGCAGGACGGTGCGATCCGCCAAGAAGTGGTTGTACCAGGAGACCGGGATGAGGCTCAAGAGGCCCGCGGTGAAGAGCACGACGCCGGAGAAGCCGGCCAGCGCGAAGAGGGGCTCGTCCCTCCAGCAGCGCACGCCGAGCGTCGCCAGCAGCAGCCCCAGGCCCGTGACGGCCAGCGACGTGATCATCAGTCCCCGCGCCACGCGCACCGGCTCGGCGGCGAAGTAGCCGAGGTCGTCCTGCTGGCCGCACTGGCGCTGGCGACTGCTCTGCTCGCGGCACATGTCCCAGAGGCCCTGGTACAGCACCAGGTCCAGCGGCTGGTCGAGGAAGCCCTCCACCAGCCTCCAGCCGGGCGTCAGCGTGCTGGTCAGGGTGAGCAGCAGCCCACAGGGCGCGAGCACCATGCCCAGCGTCATCACCACCGGCGTCCGCATCCTGGGTGGCGCACCTGGCGCCGGCTGGCGATCTCTAGCCCTCGCGCCCGCAGAGAGCGCTCCGGGCTCCAGCTCCCTGAAGTCCGCGCGCTCGCCACCGCCGCCACGCCCGCGC
>SJYV01027236.1:438331-484444 GCA_006410875.1 Neotragus pygmaeus
TCCGGGTGGGAGGGGCGGGAGGGCCGGGAGGGCCGGGAGTGAGGAGCAGGAAACTGCAAGGGCCCCTCTGGGACAACCGAGCAAAGGTCGCCCCGCCCCTGCCCCTCCGCTGGGCCTGCCAGCCGAGGGCGGGGAAGGAAAGGGGCGGCGCCACCTGGACAGTCTGGCGCACCTGGCCCGGCGCTGGGCAGGTTCCTGCTTCTCAGCGGCTAAAGCTTTACTCCGGTCCCTGAAGGTCCACCTTGCACCTGTAACCTGTCTTCCCTTCACTCCCCCCAAGAGAGATCCCCCGAAGTTTTGTGCTGTTAGCTTGCAGCCACTCATGGCCAAATGGGTGGAACCTCCCGGGGTGCGCTGGGCAGGTGTGCACCGAGGGTCCACTCGGTCGAGCAATGTGTCCCAGAGTGTTGCACTTGTGTATTTTGCTTCATTTGCTTAAAAAACATGTCATACTCTGGATTAACCTTACTCCGGATTAACCTTGATACAAAAGAATCAAAGCAAGTGTTTCTGGGATGAAGAGTTACTGAGGATTTTACTTTTTTAGTCTCTTGAAAGATTTTGAAACTGACCAAAAACAAAACAAACCACCACCACCACCAACAACAACAAAAAGAAGAGGGGTGTGTGTGTCCTGCCTAGCACAGTTTTTTGGTTTGTCTAATTCTATAGACAAAGAGGCTTCCCTGGCCTGGTGGCTCAGAGGGTAAAGGGTCTGTCTACAATGTGGGAGACCTGGGCTGGATCCCTGGGTCAGAAAGATCCCCTGGAGAAGGAAATGGAAACTCACTCCACTACTCTTGCCTGGAAAATCCCATGGATGGAGAAGCCAGGTCCATGGGGTTGCAAAGAGTCAGACGACTGACTGACTTCACTTTCACTTAACTCTATAGGGTCCTGAGACTTTGTCTTTGAGCTGTTTCAGTTCAGTTCAGTCACTCTTGCAGAAAACCTGTAGTGTCGTAGGTGATTTTTGTCCGTAGTCGTGCAAATTAGTTTGTCAGTAGAATGTTAATGGTTATTACCCAATAGGTATAGGCTTGTTTGGCATTGATTTGCAAATTCACTCTAGCAGGCCAGCTTGCCTATATATATACATGTGCACCCCTTGCACTGGCCTTCAAATCCGTTGTAACATCATACTGGTTTCCATAATAAGTTAGATAAAATCTTTGACACTCATTCATTTTATATTTGTGTGAGAATCATGATTTTACATTTTCCTAAAAATTATCCTTTGTGTGTAAAATATTGTAGAGAATAGATAACCTTGGACATCCAATTTAAAGTAGCCCCCCAGTTAGCCCAGTATCATATCACCCTAGTTTATTTTCTATATAGAACGTATCACTACCAAATATTTTCTTATTAATTGAGTATTGACCTATATGTATTCTTTTTCTACCGTTGCATTATTAAGTTACAAATAAGTCCTTTGTACCCTGCTGGCTATATCTCAGCACCTGGAACGGTACCTAGCTCATAGGAGGTACTCAATAAATATTCTTAAATAAGTGAAAGAAATTTTGAAAATTCTAGCCAGTAAAAGGAAGATACAGCACACATCATTTAAAAAATCATAGTAAAATACACAGAACATGAAATGTATCATTTTACTTAAGTGTACAGTTCAGTAATGTTAAAGGCATTCCCATCCTGAAACTCCAGAAAACTCTGAACTTGCAAGACTGAAATTCTTTACCTATCAAACAACTCTCCTGTCCTCCCAACACCTGACAACCATCATTCTACTTTGTGTCTCTGACTTTACTACTGTATCCAAGTTACAGAAGTGGAATTACACAATATTTATCCTTTAGTAACTGACACTTCTTTTAGCACAATGTCCTTAAGTTTCATCCATGTTGTAGCATGTATCAGAATTTTTTTCCTTTTTAAGGTTCAGTAATATTCTACTGTATGTATAGACCAAATTTTGCTTATTTACTTATTAATCGATGGACATGAGTTATTTTCACCTTTTGTCTATTGTGAATAATGATGCTGATAGTGAATCAATGTATTTATTATGTATTTTATTCAGCATGTGGTATCATCTTCCTGCAGTGGGAGAATGGAGTCTTAACCACTGTAGCACCAGAGTAGTCCCTAAAATGTTTTCATTACATCAACTAAACCAACGAATTGTTGCAAAACTTCCACCAACGACATGAAGCATAATTGATGGTTAAACTTTTTTTTAAGACTGAAGTATAGTTGATTTACAATGCTGTGTTAGTTTCAGGTCTACTGCAAAGTGATTCAGAACCACTGAACTGCCAGGGAAATCCCCAGTAAATAAATTTAAATTTATTCTATATCATTTCTGTGTGGTCATTGATCATCTAACACAAGCATCTACTTGCCATTCCACTTTTACATATAAGAAAGTTTCACAGGATATTATGACACTTAAAAAGGAAAAAAAAAAATCTGCTTAAGTTTTATCTTCTAGAGGCTTCTAATCCTTTTTGGTCTAGCATGAAGGCTGCCTCCTTTACAAAGCTGTGGATGTGTGGTGGGGGTAGGGCTGGTCCCAGGAATCAGCAGCTGTGCTTACATAGCCTGCTTCCCTTCAACTCTGTTCATTTCTATCTACTGTAGGGCAAAAAGATTTACCATACCACGGACTAGGTTCACTTAAGTCAACATTTCATATTATGAAAACTTGATTACTTTGTCATAGTACATAGACAAACATTTGAAAATTTTAGACATATTACAATGAAGATGATAATCAAAATTCATCTTTACATTATTCTCAGAATGTTTTTTCCCCTTAATGGTTAAAGCAGATATACAGTGTATGTTTAATAGACCACAAACAGGCTGTTTTGGTTATGCTGAAGTTCAAATTAAGTCATGTATAAACCAGAATGACTTCCCCATACTTCAACATGTGAAAATTTCTTCTACCACTTTCCCCTCTAAACTGCAAATCTCTCCATAGAAAGCATTGATAATCAGTACATTTTTTAAGCATTGCCAGAGTGGCTCAGTTGCCTGCTTGGGGTCCATTCATGTCCCTTGGTGCTAGGCCTATCTTTTGTTTATATATCCTGGCCTAGTTATCCACACTGGGGGAAAACTAATCAGACATGACAAACAAGAACAGAGGTATTCTGATGGAGAAATTTTATAGCTTATACTTTTGATCACTTATACCCAATTGTCACACAAGAATGGTACATGTGCTTTTAGCAGTAAACTTATAAGCCAGCAGTAATATACATAATGAGTAGTTATACTCTGTGACAACTTCCCTGGACTATTTTTTTCATCCTAAACATTGGAGTCAAAAATATGGTTTGAAGCAAAACAATCACTTTCCACTAGAATTCTTTAAATTTCTTATCCATTTTTATGATTTCCATATAACTTATCATATCAAATAATCCTAGTCACCTTAATGATTCTTTTGAGATGCCTAGGGGCTCTTTGGAATACTCAAAGTTAGAGAAGGAAACTTACAATCTTACAAGAGCAGCTAAGTATTCCCCATCCAGAAACAAGCAGCTCTAGGACAAAATTATCATCATTTTTCCTCACAAAAATATCTCCATTCTTTGTATCTTCTCTCACCAACAACACATATCCTACCTGTTTTTCACACTGAAAAGCTTTCCTTGTAATTTTTAGTAGCTTTAATTACATATGACAATTTTTAACATTTAAAAGCCTTAACGAAACCAAGAAACAAGTAATTAAACTGTTATACCAGCAATTACTGATTGGCAAACTTAGAACATATTCCATAACCTCTAAAAACTTGCATTTTTTTCTCATAGCAGAATTTCTCTTTAATGTGAAACAAAATGTGTGTTTAATAATCCCAAACATCTTTCGAAATTCTACTATTTAACTCAAACCTAAAGTCCCAGGCAAAGTGGGATTGTCTATATTTCAAGGACCCGATAAGAGTTAACGTGAAGGTTTCTCCTAGGCTTATTTTTACTCTCTTAGGGTCAGAATCCTAAAAACAGTATTTTACCAAGCTAGCTTTCTCTAACTGCATATACAAAAAGAACCAGTGTTGGAATTTCAAAAGAGTTTCATCTTAAACAATCTTCTCTGGAGTTTCAAGAATACTGTTGCCATACATTGTTTACAAAATCTTTCTATTTCTTTAATTGTAATTTCATAGGTAAAGCTTTTCTAGTAAATTGAACCTGAACTTCCCATTTTACAAAAGACAACAAAGATACTGATCACACAAATGGAATACATGTTCACACACCAGAAGATAGAACCATCATAAATCTGCCAAGAGAATAGCCAATAGAGTCCCAAACAGACAACTCCTCCACAAAAAAGGCCCTCCACATCAGACATACATCAGAACCAACTGGCCAAAATGACCAATAATAACACTTTGTGCTCACAGACAATCATTAACAATTGACACCCATCAGAACCAACTGGCAAAATGCTCAAATGACATTCAGTGCTCACAAACAGTTCTCAATGGTAGACACCCATCAGAACCAACTGTAAAATGCTCAAAAAGCACCTTATGCTCAAAAGATAAGTTTGCCCAAGTGCACACAGATGGACTTACTTGGGTGTGGAGCTTGTCACCTTGTCCAGGCGCATGTTTCCATTCCACCAAGGCAATGTGTATGTCTGCAGCCAGTGCCAAGCAGAGGAAACTGCTCTGGATCCTTAAAACAAATGGTATCCCCCAAAGCCCCCTCTTGGGGTCAGGGTGCCTTGAGCAGTGAGCTCCCCGCAGCCATCTTGGCCATCATGGCCCCGTTCTGAGAGGGGAAAACGCTGGGAGCCCAGTATCGCGAGAGCACATCCTCACGTTGGGCGCCAAAGTCTATTAGCGAAAGTGGGTCCAGCTGCTGTCCACTTAAAAGCCAATAAAGAGCCAAGATTGATGGAAAGAAAAGTTTGCTTTATTTTGCAGGCCAGCAACCTGGTTGGAAGGGCAAACTCCTGTCCAAAGGCAGACTTCCCTCACCTCCTCCTGCCACCCACAGTCAGTCGAAAAGAGATTTTATAGACAGAGGAGAGAGGCTACATGTAGAAACAGCATAGTCATCTTGAAATTGGCCATGTGGTCATCTGAGAGTTTCATTTTGGCTGTTTTAAGTGCAGTTAATCTTTAGTGTCAGGATAGGTTTATTCCCATTTTTCTGAGGACATTCCCATTTCTCTGATTTAGGGCAGCTTATGACATGGCTGCAGTCTGGTTATCATGAGGTTAACTTCTTCAGCCTGGTAGGGATTTCAATATCTACAAAACAGCTCAAAAGACATGGCTTAGGATATGATCTATAGCCCTGAAGAGGAACTAAAGGTTCTTGAATTTACTTAATGACTAAGCTATTATTTGGTCTCATTTGACTGTTTTCCTTTATTTCTGCATTTTCTCATTTCTCTGATTAAATTTATTATTTGGCTAAAGTTTTCTACAGGCAAAAGGCAGGTTGAAGACATGAGGCGAAGGATCATAGGGTCCTGCTCTGTTTCGTTAGGACAATTCTTTCTGTTTTTGTGGCAGAAAAGAGGTTAATATTTTATATCTCTCTGCTGAATCAATAAGGACACAATATTGCAATGAAAAATGGGGAAAGAAAATGCACAATCACAAAAGAGAATAAAAGCACATTCAAAGTGATCAACTAAATGACCCTTTTGTTCACATAAATGCAAAATAAAATGTGCATGAACCATTTTTTCTCCTTTTAAATGGGACATGTTCCCACATGACACAGGTAGAAAGATCCCACATACTGAAACTTAAAAAAAAAAAAAAAAAAGACCGCAACTAAGACCCCAAGTAGCCAAATAAAAACATTAAATAAATAAACAAATTTGACAAATTAAGGGGAAAAGATGCTATCAGTTTTGACTAGATTTGGAAAAG
Source organism: Neotragus pygmaeus (assembly GCA_006410875.1). Taxonomy (NCBI): domain Eukaryota; kingdom Metazoa; phylum Chordata; class Mammalia; order Artiodactyla; family Bovidae; genus Neotragus; species Neotragus pygmaeus. The sequence continues at coordinate 444,207 of SJYV01027236.1, forward strand.
TCACTAGAGGAGATAGAGTATTATATTTCACAAATAACACTGCAGGTTGTTTTGAAAGCCTTAATTATGTGCCTTCTCTTTGATTTTTCAATTAGCCTTTCAGGTATTTTTCTCCAAGGAAATAAACAGTATGTGGAAATGTTTAGCTATAAGGATATTTATTATAAAGTGCCCTTTATAATGAGCAGATTACAAAATAGTACTGTAGCATGAAACCAATTAGGTTAAAAAGAAAGTTTGTGCATAAAAAATACTAGAAGATATACCAAAATGTTAGCTGTATTTGGAGTGATAGGTTTCACAACCAATCTTTATTTTCTTTGAGCTTTTATACATTTTCAAAATTTCCTTATTCTAGGTTATTAAAAGCATTTATTTATTTTAATTGGAAGATTAATTACTTTAAAATATTCTGATCGTTTTTGTGATACATCTGTATCAATCAGCCATGGGTGTACATGTTTTCCCTCCATCCTGAACCACTAGGCTTTTTTTTAATTTGAAAAAGATGACTTTTAAAAATTCATGGCCAACTAAGTTTCCCAATTTCTCTAACTTTGAAGTCCAGTCCCACATTCTTATGACACAAATGTTTCTTCCATAATTGTGAGTGCAGTCTCTTACGGCTATAATTAGGCCATATGTGAAAAGTGGGAGAGCGGAGTTCTGTCACATCGTCATCCACAGAAATGTACACACAATGAACAATGTGAACATACACCGGAAAGAAAGTTGGGTGGCATTTTTCCAAGGATTTTTCATGTTTACATGTGATATAGAAACCCTCATTGAAGTGAAATGAAAGTCGCTCAGTTGTGTCTGATTCTTTGTGGCCCCATTGACTGTAGCCTTCCCAGGCCCCTCTGTCCATGGAATTCTCCAGGCAAAAATACTGGAGTGGGTAGCCGTTTCCTCCTTCAGAGGAGCTTCCCAACCCAGGGATCGAAACCAGGTCTCCTGCATTGCGGGCAGATTCTTTACTGTCTGAGCCACCACAGAAGTCCAGAAATATTCTTTACTCAGCAACAAACAGCAAGGGCAAAATTCAGCATATCAATCGGTCATGAGCTTCAAAATTCACATTTGGCATTTACTTTGAACTTCAAGATTACATTAATATTTGGGAAATATGTTGTGGACTGGTAAGCAGAGAAGCCATACATCCAATTTTCTCATTTTTTCATTATTTCTTCTTTTGGAAGTTCATTTTTATTAATGTCTTTCATAATAATGGTGAGTATGATATATTTAAAAGTAGTAAGAAATATATTTTCTCTTTTTCTTCCTGGAACTCTGAATAGACTTTCCTGGGGTTGCTAAGCAGAGAGAACAATCCTATGAATTACCCAATGTTATGTTATAATGAAGGGCTTCCCAGGTGGCTCAGAGGTTAAAGCATCTGCCTGCAATGCGGGAAACCTGGGTTCTATCCCTGGGTCAGGAAGATCCCCTGGAGAAGGAAATGGCAACCCATGCTATGTGAAGTCTAAACACATGTGAGGACTGTACTGAATCTAACAGCACAGGCAAAGACCATACACTGCTAGCCCATAAACTTAAGTTAGAAAGTTCAGATTAAAGGGGAACTTTTAGCTCAAAGATACCAGATAGAATTATAGTGGCTGTATGGGGAACTTTTGCTGCATCCCATAAGATTCAATTATATTTGGATGAAGTAAAAGTGAGTAAATTTAACAAGCAGTTGTTTTGACTGAAAGATCTTCCAGACTTGGGAATGAAAAAAGGGGCATAAAAGGTGTCTCCCTCCTGATTGGAGGACAAAATAACCCCTTTGCCTGGACGTTTGCAGAACATATTTGTTCTTCGACAGGTAGAAAAGTATAGAATTGCTCTGGAGAATTCTTTGTCCTGTTTCATTCCTGTGCACAGCTATGTTTCACATCAGCAGACAGAAATGGGGTGAATTTTACTGAAATAACTAAAATATGAGAGATAAAGGAGTTATATACATCACTAACATCTAGAAGACTATCAAAACATGCAGAAGTGTATTTTGCTCACTTTATGGTTGGCGTGAGATTTGTTAAAAAAAAAAAAGCTAGAAAGCAAATGTTAAAAAAGAGAGACCTTTCTAAGCATAAGCTTTTGAGAATGATCGTTTTCTCCTCAGTTCAGCATTCCTTTCCACCTCGATCTTGTAGAAGCACTTCAGAACAGAACCTGTTAAACCTGCAAAACTTGTCAGCTTGATGCCATCAGTCAGGCATTTTATCAGTTTTTCAGTTCACCTGAATCAATAACAACCATAATGTTTACAACCAGACCGGCATACTTCAATTCCTGACCCAGTTACGGGAAAGAAAGACCTGGCCAAAGCCGATCAATGGAGAAATGGGCAAAGTCATCATGGTATGTGCAAACCAGCTAGCCTTGGGGCTGGAAGGAGAGAGCATAGACTCTTATTTCCCTGATGTAAATTCAGAGGTGCGGAAAGGAGAGGTGACTTCAGAATGATGGGGTGAAGGCCACTGGCACAAGCTTAGACATAGAGCAGACCTTCTGTGTCAACTGGTTCTGCCATGCATTGCTTACTGGTGGGCCAAGTTGAGCTCTCAGAAGCTGACCTTTTCTCTTCAAGTCAAAATGGAGCAGTTAGTTTCTACTCAACAGGCTTGGTATAAGGATGAATGAAATAATGTTTATAAAATAGGCACTTAAAACGGCATTTTATTAACATTGACACAATTAATATGTATTTGAATGACATCAGCTTAAACCTCATTATACTCTTTACCTAGTATTTCTAAAATTTATAATAAAAATGGGAATCTAGAAGTCTCAAGAGCATAGTGGAGAGTAGTGTGTTCATATGGGTGATGTGGTAGTGACTTGAAATAAAAGGCAATATTTTGGTCTGTCTAGTTTTCTGTGGCTACAGGATATTAGACAAAGAGGTAACCTTTGAGGTGGTGGCATTAGAACAAGTGTGTCCAGTCTGCGAACCAGTGAAAGTGTGGACCATTTACAGTTACCTGAACCCTGGGCTAGTATTCCTTTTGCATTTAGACCAATGTATTCATTCTGTACATCTTCTCTGGTGGCTCAGCGGTGAACAATCTGCCTGCCAGTGCAGGAGACTCAAGTTCAGTCCCTGGGTAGGGAAGATCCCCTGGGGAAGGAAATGGCAACACACTCCAGTATTATTGCTTGGAGAATCCCATGGACAGAGGAGTCTGGTAGGCTACAGTCCATGGAGTCAAAGAAAGTTGGACACTATTTAGCAACTAAACAACAACAATTCATTCTGTAAGTCAAATTCAACTGCTGAAAACCTATACACTTTTAAAATTGAGTTGGTTTGCAAAAGGAGTTTTACAAAAATCTTAGAAGTTGATTCCGGCCAATTTCTTTTTGGCTCTGCCATGTGGCTTGTAGGATCTTAGTTCCCCAACCAGGGATTGAACCTTGGGACACCACAGTGCAAGATCTAAGTCCTAGCTGCTGGATGGCCAAGAAATTTCCAATTCTGGCCAATACAGAAGTCTAAAGCTAACTGAAACTATTTTTTCACAATCATTGAAAATGTAACGGGGCATTTCTGACAGTAGAATGTTCATATATAATTGTACAATGTGAACGTAAAATTCCAAATTGGAACAACACAATTCAAATATAAAATCAAAACTGGAATAATACTTTGTTAAGGGGATGCAAAATACAACCAGTATAATGAAGATGACAGAATCGAAAGAAAGTGAACACACTGGAGTTGGAATCTCTAAGAAATGTAGAAGGATGCTCAGTCAATAGACACCCTCTTCTATTATCAGATCCCAGCCACATGGTACTTATGATTTTGCTTTGAATATGTTTTAAATTTCGTGGACAATTGATTTCATTAGCGTACAATTCAAGAACAGTTCTGGTCATGATGTTACTGGGCTGCTGGCCAAGTTATTTGGTCGCTCAGCTCTAAATAACAGATTCAATTAATTGAAAGATGCATGCTTCCATCTTTTGCCTGGGGGACACCTGCTGGTCCATGGGGAGGAGGCTGGCTTTGGAGGATTAGTCAGCTGGAAGACTCCCTGGAGAAGTAATGACCTAATTCAGAAGCACTGAATTGTTAGTCACGTCACTTGTGAAAAGCTACTTATTGTGGGGGCAATAAAACCTACCTCATAGAGGCGAGAGTGCTTGTCCATAAAAGACTGGGCAAGGAGGAAGTTTCTTGAGAGAAATCTACAAGGTAGATACTATTTTGAACTGCATGATAAGGCAAATGAAGACAGAGGGCATTGGTAAGAAATGACATACTGGTGACAGGTTTAGCTAGTTTAAAATCTATTTGCAAGAGATGAGATTATTTTGATTAAAGTGAATTATGACCAATCCTCACTACACAGTGTGATCTCTCAAGGACTGAGAGTACCGAATCAGTTGGCCTTTGCTGCATTAAAAATGCTATCAAAATTTCATGGCGTGAAACAATGCTTTATCATTATTTCTTTTGACTCTATGGCTTGGCTGGGAGATGCTTCTGTATGTCTGGTCTGGGCTTAGTCAGGTGGCTGGGGGCTGGGCTCTGCTAGAACAGCTAGGTCCCCTTGCCCAGCACCTTCTCTCTCCTCGGAGTCATCCTCCAGGAGACTGCCTGGGGCTATTTCACGTGTCACTTTAGGGTTCTAGCAGCAACAGAGGGAAAGCCTAACTCACAGGCCCATAGCACACCTCTGCTAACATTTGCTAAGTCACATGAACAAGCTCAGAGTAAGTGGGGAAGGGGTCTTCCGGGGTCTGCATAAAGGGTAATGAGTGCAAACCCAGGCCATTAATGCCACCATCTATCACAGGTATGTTCAACCATCTCTGAATAGGAAATGTTGACAACCAGAGTAGAATTCAGCTAGATCAGTGCTGTCTGATACAGATACGTGTCATTAGGTGTATATATATAAATGGGGCTCCCCTGGTAGCTCAGCTGGTAAAGAATCTGCCTGCAATGCAGGAGACCCCGAGTTTGATTCCTGGGTCTGGAAGATCTGCTGGAGAAGGGATAGACTACCTATTCCAGTATTCTTGGGCTCCCCTGGTGGCTCAGACAGTAAAGAATCCATCTGCAATGAGGGACACCTGGGTCTGATCCCAGGGTTGGGAAGATCCCCTGGAGGAGGGCATGACAACCCACTCTAGTATTCTTGCTTGGAGACACCCCATGGACAGAGGAGCCTGGCAGGCAACAGTTGCTGGGGCTGCAAAGAGTCAGACACGACTGAGCAACTAAGCACATACATATAAATATATCCATGCCAAGTGTTTCATGGCTTCCTGTGGCTGGTTACTGTTGCATTGCTGAGCACAGATGGCGATGTGGACAGATGCAGCAAGCGGGAGAAGGGGGATTGTAAGACTGGGACTGCTGCACAGTCTGTTTGCAGGGCAATCGTCTCCTTCCCAGCCATGCACACAACCCGGCAGTGAAGGGTGGGAGGTGGGGCAGCGAGGCTCTGTATAAGAATGAAAGCCCACAATATAATCCATCATATTAATAACTTAGAAAACAAATAACCATACTCAAAGATTCTTTTCGATAAAACTCAATATGAATTACTGATCAAATCAACAACAACAACAACAAGAACCCTAGTGAAATAAGAGAGAGAGAGAATTCTCTCAGTGGTAAAGAATACCTAAATCAGTGTCTGACATTGTAAGTGGTGAAATAGCAGGCACGTTCCTGGTAAATTCAGAACTAGTTTACAACAATGACCTGAAAGGCTAACCAATGAAACTGGATAAGAACCCAAGTTGAAGAGTAGAAACATTGGAAGAAGCAAAATAGGGGGGACAAAAAAGGTTCATCCATGACAGCAACACCACATTTGGTAGGATTTTTATGATGTGGAGGATTAAAAATGACTGCAAATTCTTTGCCACTTTGTCCATGAATAGGTAAACTCTAAGTAATTTCCCTCCCACATTGGCTGGGCTTTCCATGGCCAATGAGACCACCATGCATAACTAAACAGAGGCTTATGTAATGGAAGTTGTCCAAGTAAGTAAGCCAGTCGGGTGGGGGGATGGAGGATGGAGGAAGCTTGGAGGCAAGCTAGACCAAGGCGTCCAGTGCACAGCTAGCATCGAGGCCCCCTGACAAGTGAGTTCATCTCGGACCTTTCTTCTCAGCCAGCTGAACGTAGCTGGAGGAGTGAGCCCAGATAAGACCAGAGGACAAGACACTCACCAAACTCTAGAGAAATAATAAATAATGAACCATTGAGTCTTAGGGTAGTTTGTTAGGCAAAATATTTAACTGCTAAAGAACACTGCCTTTGTATCCTACAGTTGTAATTATTTTAGAAACCATTGAATTCATTTCCTTATAACAAAAGGATACTGGAAACTAGGATTAGAGAGTTTCAGCAAGGAATGACATTGGCAGGCTTGGTCCAGAAATCTAGTTTCTATCAATTTATTAATTTATCCATTTTTTCACCAGGGGTTCATTGAGTGCTCATATCGAGCCTGGTACTAGCAACAGAAAGATCAAACCAGATCTATAAATGAACAGTCATGATTCAGAGATAGATACTGAAAGAAAGGAATGTGTGAAGTGCTATTTCTGGGGAACCCAGGGTCAGGGTGGGAGGGTCACAGAAGTGTCTTTTGCACTGGGCCATAAAGGATTAGTAAGATGTTGTGAGTCACAGAAGGGTGGGAAAGGACAGTCCAGGCAGAGACAGAGGGACTGAGAGCCAAGAAACATCTAAGTGAAGCCTGGCCTGGGAAATCGTGAGCACTCTGCAGCCTAGTTGCAGGAGGACTTGATTTGCCCTTTGCCCATTGTGGCCCTAGTTCTTCCAATCCGTTTGTGATTGCCCTCCCCCGGGGACAAAGGAGCCTGTTGGGCTGCCATCTATGGGGTCACACAGAGTCAGACACGACTGAAGCGACTTAGCAGCAGCAGAGAATCCTAATTGCAGCTAACGCTTCACCAACCTTTTTGCAAAAAGTTCCCGTAAAATTTTAAAAAGCATCTGTAAATTTAAAAGAACATGTCTTGCAATATTTTGCTAGAGGGTTCAGAATTTATATGTTGCCTCCTCTCTGCTGTTCTGCTTTTAATGTGACATACATTTCAGTGCTGATTAATTTTATCCTAATAGATAGGTGAACATAATTCCCAGTGTGACTTTTGAGGATAATCTGCACTCGTAAAATGAACTGATTTATTTCCTCCTGGGCAGAAGATGGAAGAGGAGAACTCCACTAATTCACAACTACTCTGCTTCACCATGTCCCATTTTTGTCATCAAAATATGACCTTTAACTTCCATGCTGTGAATCTGAGTACCATTCACAGGAATTTGACAGTGTTCCTCATTGTCTACATTGTCCTCTTTGTAACTAGGGAAATGTGTTTTCTGGGAGTTTTAAAATTCCAGTCTATAGTCTAGTTAATCTTTTTATCCCTGTAGATAAATAGAAAAAAATGTATCAAACATTGTTTTTATTTTTATTAGCCCACATCCTCATTCAGAGGTTGTGCTGTTGACAATAATAAGGAAATCAGATTCTTTCCTAAACGTTTGACAAATTACTTGTTCCTGGTGACTATGGAAATAAATAGCTCTTATTTTAAGGCTAGATTATACTACTCCAGTGCTTAAAGTAAAATTGGATAAAATATCACATCAAACTACTTGTCAATAAAGAAGGACATATTATCTTGTCTCCTTATTTTGTAAGTTTAAAATATGTACACACTGTAAAGCAAACTTCATTCTTCTCATTTCAATGACTTTAAAAATTCATTTAGTTTGCTTTCATGTTAGTAAATTTTCATTTAAGAAAATATGTCCTCTTGTTTTTTGTGTAAATTTTTTTGAGTAGTGCAATCCGTTCTCAGCGCCCACCATTCTAGACACACACAGCTATTCTGTCAGGTATTGGGCCGGGTTCTTAGGAAGAAGAGCATGTAACTATCACAGGGTGTGACGAACCCTCTTCCTGGAACACAGGGAGCAGGGGACGACTTAAAGAAAGCAGGTGAAGGGATACAGATGAGCTGGTGCTTGAAAGATGAGACTTTCCCAGGCAGATAAAGCATGCAGGCAAGGGAAGCCATAGGAGGAAAAGGACAGAGGAGTAATTCTTTCCGTGTGTAAGTGTGTGTGTTTGTGATCACATCATCACCAGCGCTAAGACACTGTTAAGGCAGTTCTGAATGAGATCGCATGCCTGCTGAGGTGTGTGGTTTTCATTCTTCAGGAAATAGAGGTATCAGCAGTTTTTAAAGCAAGGCGATGTCGTGTTCTGATCTGTTTTTGAGCCATCACTCTGGAGTAGAATAGAGAACTGGGAGAGGTGGGACGAGATAAGAGGCTATTTATTGTAATCCTTCAAGTGAAACATTTTAGATTTAGAGGCAATTATTTGGCACTTTTATCCCCATAATGAAAAACCACTTTCTAAAAAATATTATTCAGAGAGAGGGATTTCAAATTATAGGTAAAGTTAAAGAGGTTAGTAAATTTTAGGAACTATTCTGCCTACTATAAAATTGAGGTTATGTATCTTTATGGTATCTTCCATAAGGAATTGTGGTACTGGAGAAGACTCTTGAAAGTCCCTTGGACTGCAAGGAGATCAAATCAGTCAATCCTAAAGGAAATCAACCCTGAATTTCATTTGAAGGACTGATGCTGAAGCTCCAGTACTTTGGCCACCTGATACGAAGAGCCAAATCACCGGAAAAGATCCTGATGATGGGAAAAATTGAAGGCAAAAGGAGAAGAGGGCAGCAGAGGATGAGATTATTAGATAGCATCACCGACTCAATGGACATGAATTTGAGCCAACTCTGGGAGATAGTGGAGGACAGAAGAGCTTGGCGTGCTGCAGTCCATGGGGTCACAAAGAGTCAGACAGGACTTAGCGACAGAACAGCACCACCAAGCAGTAAAGAGACTATGGTGGCTGCCGCTTCTCGGGTGCCTACAGTGTACCAGGCAAGGTGCAAAATGCTCCGCTCACATCAACTCATTTCATCCTTTTGTGACAGGGTGTGAAACGTGACTTTTCCTGCGTTCTCCATGCGCTTGGCAGATGCCTCAAAGCTAGAGAACAATAAAAGCCAGACTATCTCTGCAGAACAAGTTCCGCCACCATAACCCATCAACCACCTCCAGGCTACACAAGGGAAAAAATTCACTAAGACTTTCTAGGAGAGAGCATTCCTTTAGAGACCACCGTGCCCACCTCCCAAAGCCCCACATCCAAGCTGGACTCTACATGGAAATAGCAGAGGCCGGCTCCATTCTTTCTCAACACTGGGTTGTGACACTTTTCTTTAGTGCTTTTCTTCCTGCCTCTGGATGGATTTCTGAGTCACAGCATTCCTCATCCTTTTCGAATGTTACACAGACCGAGAGCAAAATGATAGCCACACACTTAACTCACAGCATTTCCCCTCCAGGTCCGTCCCCCCGCTCCGTGCCCCCTACTCACCGTGCCCATTCGGGATTCAAGGGAACAACCAGAAGAGGTGAGGGGCCATACGAGTTGGATCTGACTCAGACAGTTATCATCTGCCCCCTTAAGTGTGGCTGATGGCCAAACGCTGGCTGCTTATCCCCAGGAGCCTTTTTGTGGGGATCTTGAAAACACCGCTGGGCACAGCCAACCCTCATTCCATGCTTGGCCCCTCTGACTGCTACCCACCTGACTCCCTGCAGGTCAGGACCGCTGCCATCTGCTCGCTTCATCCCAGGTGGTCTTCCCAGGCAGAGATATGAGCTCCCAACTACCTTTTCACTGATCCCAGTAAATGTAAAGCTTGGCAAGAGCTGGAGAAAAACCTGGAAAACACCTGTCAAGGCCCAGGATGACAGACCTGCAATATGTATATATATCAGCGGATCTCTGGTTCCATCTACTGGAATAAAGTGGTACTTCACTCTCTTAAAAGTTCAACTATCACTGCTGTCTTCAGATCCAACATGTTATTGGTAAAAGGGGTGGCGTTTTAGTGTGTGTTTAGTTAAGTTAACTCTAGAATGTGTCCCACCGGAGTGCTATAGGAAAGTAAGGAACTGACTTGCAATAATCTCCTCAGGTTACACCAGTGAGTTTTACTACTTGCGTTGTTATTAATTAATTCCTGTTACACATCATCCAGAACACAGGACTTGCAATGGCTCCTGCCAGACCACCTGACGGGGCATTAGGGTGTTTCTGTGGCATGACTGGGGGTCCTCTGGCTTCACCCACCTGGTCGGAGACCTGCAGGCTGTTGCATCTCTTACATCCACGATCGGCTTCTCCTGTGTGAAGCTTACCTTGGCTTCACTTTGCACAGCGGCACGACAGCCTTTTTTACAAAACTTCTTCATTCGCTGTTATCCTTCCACTTGTCAGCAGGTGTCAGTAAATCTCACGGAGTAAAATGCACCCCACTCCAGTACTCTTGCCTGGAAAATCCTATGGACGGAGGAGCCTGGAAGGCTGCAGGCCATGGGGTCGCGAAGAGTCGGGCACGACTGAGTGACTTCACTTCACTTTTCACTTTCATGCATTGGAGAAGGAAATGGCAAGCCACTCCAGTGTTCTTGCCTGGAGAATCCCAGGGACGGGGGAGCCTTTGGGGCTGCCGTCTATGGGGTCGCACTGAGTCGGACACGACTGAAGTGACTTAGCAGCAGCAAAATGCACTGTCAGATATGGCCTTTTGTCACTAAACTGGGGATGGGGGAGAAGGATAAAGACAACAGATAGTGATTTATAAACTATAAATCAGAGTGCCTATATCAGAGTTTGCTAAGGCTTCCTTGAAACAGGCAGAGTGTCATTCTTCAGAAATCCCTTTGGGTTCAAAATACCGGGTATATCTTTTGGGGGCTCTGTCACTTTTGGTTCTTAAGTTGCCTACACTTTCCAGGCCACGGCTTACTCAGCTGTGAAAATGAGAACAAAGCCTTAACCTGCCTTTCAGGATGAAGTACCACAGGATGTGTGAGCTTCTTTCTGAAGCCAACTGTGGGGAGTTCTCTGGCTGTCCAGTGGTAGGACTCTGAGCTTCCACTGCAGGGGCCTGGATTCAGTCCCAGTTTGTAAAACTAAGATTCCACAAGCCTCACAGAGCAGCCAAAACAAACACAAATAAAGTTAACTGTGGTACCCTCTGGGCTTCCCAGGTGGCACTAGTGGTAAAGAACCTGCCTGCCAATGCAAGAGACATAACAGATGCAGGTTCGATCCCTGGGTCAGGAACATCCCCTGGAGGAGGGAATGGCAGCCCACGCCAGTATCTTGTCTAGAAAATCTCATGGACAGAAGAGCCTAGTGGGCTACAGTCCATGGGGTCGTAAAGCATCGGGCACGATTGAAACTACTTAACACACTCCTGCACACACGTGGCACCCTCTAGAAGTAGGGCATTAGTAAAACATTTTTGGTGAGAAACTTGATTCAAATTTGCATCCTGCCTGGGGCCAGTGAGTTCTTGTGATGGTATCCAGTTCTATTGGAATCTGAGTCAAAGGGCGGGGTTTAATGTTTTCTTGTAGCTGCCGTTTAACAAATGAGCAAGTAAATTTACTTACACAGTTTGGAAGCTGGAGGTCTGAAATAGTTTCCATTTGGAAATTCAGGGAGAATTCATTCCTTGCTTCTTCCTGACTTGGGGGGTTTGTGGTAGAGCCTGAGAAATTATGCCTTTCTAACAATCTCCCAGGTGATGCTGTTGGTCCACAGACCACACTTTTAGCAGCAGGTATAAAGCACTTGGGCTTTTGTTTTTTGCACAAGAAAAAGTGGATTACAATCATTTCTGTTCTAATGAATATTCAGTTCACAAATATCAAATTTATGCCTTGCTGCTTTGTCTGCCTGCCTTTCTGAAGACACTGTAAGTCTTCTTTTCAATACTGAATCATGGTATAATCTTTCTGAAGACATTTTACACGGCAATTAAACCTGGCACATGTAGTACCAACAACGGCACATAATCGCGCTGAAGTGATGATAACTGCAATGGCTGTGCACACGTTTGCACATGCAGCCAGTGACAGCTAGGTCACGTTGATGCCTGCAGGCCAGCGACTGTAAGATTGTATAGGATATATGCCAATTTCAGAGGGTTCAGAGATGTCAAAATGTGAAAAAATGTGCATCTTAGAATCAGTGCCAACTGGAAGCTATTCTTTTTGTTTCTTTCTTTTCTACTCCTTCTTTGCTCTTAGCTTGACATTTCCATCAGTGATTGATTTCACAGAATCTCTGCGGTCAATTGATTTTGCTCTCAGGGGGTGAGTTCTCTACCCCATCCAGACCCGTCTAAGGTTCTACACAAGTGGTCAGGGCAGTGCCACCCCCTGACCTTGTTTGAGGGTCTCTGTCACCTTCCAGCCTGGCTACTCATTCTCTTCCTCGGAAGCCTCTGGGGGTCCGTGAGTCTTCTTCCCTCTTGGATACCTTCTTGGCATGGCCCTACCTTCTTTGAGCTTCAAAGACCGGTGTGCTGCTGACAGGCTAGTAATGCACTGAGCTTCACACAAGATAGATGCTTGGAAAATGTCTGTGGAACGCTTTAGAGTGATAAGCCGTGTCTGATCTGTGATGCCTGAGCTTCTTGAGTTACAGAGGATTCATTTTATCACAGGAGATTATGGACTGTGTTAGTCAGCTTGAGGTGAGGTAGGGGTAGCGATTTCCATTTGTGAGCAGTTATGCTAGGAATTTTTCTCACAAATTCACATGTTATCCACCCCTGACCTAGAATGGAATAGCATCAGAAAGAAGGGACAGGGTAAGTAAACATGTGATGAATTTAATCTCTAGATCCACATTTCCCTCAAATATTTTCCGTGCAAAAACATTTGCGTTTCCAGGGATGAATAGGTGTGCCAAAAAATAACTTCCCCGACCATGTGAAATAAACACATGCCTCCACTTACCTCCTTCTGACCTCAACTATAAAACTTGGACAGAGTACAAATCAAATACATTTGGGAAATTCGGGGATAAACCAAGTTCATTAAATAGGTTTCTTTACCGTGCAAACATGGATCATCTTTTTTTTTTAACCTTAATATTTGGCAAACTAGAATCAAATAGGTATTTGAGGGGAAAAAGAGGATGACTTCATACTGACAAGTGATGCACTAGGTCAGGATAACAGTTAAGATTTCTATATATTTTGAAACCTGGGTCATCTTATTAAAGGTGGTAAAACTTTAAAAGGGGCCCATTTGTACTTAGTGTTTGGCAAGCAATTGGATTATGATTTTTTTTTTCCCTCAAGGAATATCTCAAGACATGTGTTGCCTGTTTCCATGTTCCTTACGTTTCCCCTTGTGCATTAAATGGATAAGACACCACACATAGCTTACCTTGAAATCACATTTTTAAGACAACTGTTACATTTTGGGGAAAACAACCTGTCAAGTCATGGTGACTTTAGCTTGGCTATCAGATGGAAGGCTTTATATGTGGTCACTTCTTGTAGTTTCTTATTATACCGGCTTGCCTTTCCCCCTGCGCTTTTGAATGAGTCATGTAGCAATAATTAAAGCAGTAATACAATAAGATTAACTTTTCTTCCCTAAAACTCAGTAAGTTTGATTGACCAAGAGGGCAAGGGCAATAAAAGTAACGAAGCAGCTTATAACTGTACAGAATTGTGTAGATGCATTTAGCACTGCTGGAGAGTTGATGTTGAGCAGATTGGTAACTTCGAGATATTTCTCTAATGCTGTTCTGGGGATGCCGAAAGAAGAAAAAACCAACAAAGCTTTGTTAGAAAACATGCTGAGAAAAGAAATCAACACTTTGAAGATCACATTTGCTCAGATATAGACTTTGCTTTCAACACTGCTCCAGGAAGTATTAAGTATATTAGATTTTTTGCAATGTAACAAATTATCCCAAACACAGAGGTGACTAAAACATAGCATATACTGTGTGCAGTATATAGTATATAGCTCTAACTTGTCACCGTCTTCCTGTTAGTGATAATTTATGACTCTCATCCTCATCTCCCTACGCTAGAGAGTCCACCAGGCTCTGCCCGGATCTCTCCTTTCTTACACTACAGAGCAGAAACTCTCTCAAGGCAGCAAGCTGGAGCAAGAGTATGGTTCACCTAATTTTTCCTTATTCTTCAGAGATCACTGTCTTCTACTGTCTGATGACCAGTGTCTCAAAAACTGTTGTGTCATACATTTTGCTGATTTTGTTTGCATATGTGTTTATTTCAGACAGCAGACAAATCTGACGTCCTTTCTCCACTTTAAGCAGAAGCAAAATCCCTCAACCAGTGCCTCTATAACATGAATAAGACCTGGGTTCGATCCCTGGGTTGGGAAGATCCCCTGGAGAAAGGAAAGGCTACCCACTCCAGGATTCTGGCCTGGAGAATTCCATGGACTGTATAGTCCATGTGGTCACAAAGAATCGGGCATAACTGAGCGACTTTCACTTTCACTGAGTTATCACACAATGTTTTACTGATGAGGAAATTGAGACACGTCGAGGTTAAAGGTCACAGAGCCAGTCCGTGCCCTAATCACGATGCCACCTCCTGTTCTCACAAGAGAAGTTTTAGTGAAATGTTTCTAATATAGCCCAATACTTGGCTCTCGTTATATACATAAATGCTGCTGCTGCTGCTAAGTCGCTTCAGTTGTGTCCGACTCTATGCGACCCCATAGACGGCAGCCCACCAGGCTCCCCCATCCCTGGGATTCTCCAGGCAAGAACACTGGAGTGGCTTGCCATTTCCTTCTCCAATGCATGAAAGTGAAAAGTAAAAGTGAAAGTGAAGTCACTCAGTCATGCCCAACTCTTCGAGACCCCATGGACTGCAGCCTTCCAGGCTCCTCCATCCATGGGATTTTCCAGGCAAGAGTACTGGAGTGGGGTGCCATTGCCTTCTCCATAGGAGTCAAATCACAATTACGTTAATTTCTGTGTCTAGTTCCTACTGTTGCAAGCAATTATGGTCAATGAGCTCAGTTTGTGAGCTGGAGTTTATTAAATCTAGCCACTTACATACTCTTCTGTTTTAGGAAACTGCCTCTAACATATTTGACTAAATCTATTTACTTTAAAAATATCCTAATAAGATACAAAAAGGCTTTTCATCTTTATTTTCATTTGATAGAACAGAAAAGGAAAACATGCCTGGAGTCAGATTTTTGGCCTATCTATTAGATAACAAGCACTCTGTGAAGTTCTTCAAAAATATTTCAAAGAATGTTTTCTGAAGAAACATGCCCAGCTCCAGCTTAGAGCAGTAAAGGAACTGTGGAGGCCTTGAGAGAGAGAAATCTTATATCCTGGACAGTTGGTGGCACAGGTAGCTGGTGGAAGACAATTAGAGTGATAAATTAAACATACATGAGATCTCTTTATATTTATTTTTCATACGCTTATTTGGACACCTATAAAATGAAGATATGTTCAGTGGATTTATAACTAGCTTTAGGCAAGATTCTGAAGTGTAACTTCGGAGAAGGCACCCCACTCCAGTACTCTTGCCTGGAAAAATCCCATAGATGGAGGAGCCTGGTGGGCTGCAGTCCATGCGGTCGCTAAGAGTCGGACACGATTGAGTGACTTCACTTTCACTTTTCACTTTCATGCATTGGAGAAGGAAATGGCAAGCCACTCCAGTGTTCTTGCCTGGAGAATCCCAGGGACGGGGGAGCCTAGTGGGCTGCCGTCTATGGGATCACACAGAGTAGGACACGACTGAAGTGACTTAGCAGCAGCAGCTGCAACTGACAGGGTCTTGAAGGCACTTGCTTTTCCTGAGAGTTTATGACTCTCTGGTTCCCAAGCTCAGCCTTCTAAGGCTCAGGACTTCATGCTGGCCTGGGTTCCTGGAACCTACCACTTCTTCATTGGTATGTGACCCCATTTTCAGCATGCCTCCCACCCTCATCTCCCATCCAAGACTGTTTTTCTGTTTGTCCCTGTTTGGAGAATACACCTCACGTGTTCTCCTGGTGAGGCTAAGAGATTTTGCCTGCTGTTTGGGTATGGGGAGGCCACCTGGGGGCCAAACTAACTGATTTTCTACTTTAGCTCTCTTCACCTCTACATTCAGAAGTATCTGGTGTTACCAGCTTCTGAGTTTTGGGAGGGCTCTACAAAGTAAGACAGGATTTTCACGGCTGTGAATTTTCATTTGCTCTCTGGCTTCCAAAAGTTTGTGTTCTTGTCTCCTCTCTCATTGTCCTTTGCAGTTATGTCTTTGAAAATCTTTGTACTGTTACTTTGTGGGGTTTTAGGAAGAGGTGGAACCAAGAAGGTATGCTCAGTGCTTGATTTTCACCCAAAATTCTGGTTTGATAATTTTTTGAACTCAACTGTCCTGCATTTTGATTTTGAAAACAGGCTCCAGGACCTAAAGAAGAAGTGATACTTGTGCCAACATTTATAACTGTTTACTTTTGTTGATATTTATGTGCTTATTCACACTTTCTTCTAGATTGGCCTGATAAGTTTTGTTTCCTGTGCTTATAGGATGGATTAACATACTGGGTTTTTAAAATATATTCAAGGTATGGTACCATTTGCTGAATTATCTTCTAGATTCCTTAGGAATCTATTACTGTGGGAGGAAATATAGGAAAATCATGTTTCTGATGCTCCTCTAAATCCACTCACTATATTAGTCATTTATAACATGGATGGAATTTGAGGGCATTATGCTGAGTGAGATAAGTCAGAGAAAAAGACAAATACTGTATGATATCACTTATAAGTGGCATCTAAAAAGAGCTGAACTTTAAAAAACAGTGAATAGAGTGGAGGTTACCAGGGGCTGGGAGGTAAGTGATTTAGAGAGATGTCATTTAAGGCAACAAACTTGCAGCCAGTCAATAAATAAGTGTTAGAGATCTAACACACAGCACAGAGATTAAAATTGACAGTACTGTATTATAACCTTCAAAGTTGCTAAGAGACTGGATCTTAATTATTCCCACCACAAATAAAGAATGTTAATTGTGTGATGTGGCAGAGGTTTAGCTAATAATATGGTGGTAAACGCTCTGCAATATTTGTAAATGTATCAAGTCCACGTGTTATACAGTTTATGGCTGCACAATGTTATATCAATTATATCTCTGTAATAACACTAAGGAAAAAGATTAGGATAGACAAAGATAATCTGAAAGTGAAAGTTGCTCAGTCATGTGCAACTCTTTGTGACCCCATGGATTGTATAGTCCTCCAGGCCTGTATTCAGTCTTTCAGATCTGAATTCTCCAGGACAGAATGCTGGAGTGGGTAGCCTTTTCTTTCTCCAGGGTGTCTTCCCAACACAGGAATCGAACCAAGGTCTCTTGCATCGCGAGGGGATTGTTTACCATCTGAGCTACCAGGGAAGCCTGAGACAATCTGGGCATGCTGATAATAACTCTCCCCGTTCTCCAATAACAGGAACAGTCAATGAGATCTGATCTTTGCTTTTTTTTTTGCAGTCTAGGTGGCCACAAATGAGTGCAATTGAAGGATCACTCCAACTGGAGCACTAAAGGAACCCACCATCACCAAAGCTTTCCCAAGAGAATATCATAAGGAAACACACAGGTTATAACTTGGACCAAATAAAATCAGAAGTGTCCAGCAGCATGAGACCCATCTGGGTTCCTACAGTTACACTAACACATGCAGCGAATCAGTGTTCCCATTTCTAAAGGCCAGGATATGGAACATTTTTGTCTGGAATGTTGTCCTTTCAGGTGTGAGATCTTCTGGTGTTTCTACAGAGCAACCAACATTCCACAACTTGAAAGTTTCTGACATAACCTTTTAGGGTCAAGCAGACACTCCCAGCTGATGTGCATTCCAGTAGACTGAAGTCAAGTTGTCCTTTTCCCTGAGCACAACCAGGAGAACAATTCCAGGCAACGAAGACACAGCAACTGTGACCTAGTTCTCCTTTTCTCCTTGGAGGAAAAGAAAAAGAAAAAAAGAATTGAATCTGGGCCAGTTAATAATGCAGTCCACTGGTTTTTGCCCAAGATGCTGAATCTGAGAGTTACAGTCATTTCCAAAAGATGATCTGTGCCTGGAGGAAATGCATAACCTTTCTCCCAGTTTGTCTTTTAGGGCTCAATTACCTTGAAGTCACCTCTTTTTACCGGCAGCAACACCCCCAAATTAGTCTCCATTCACAAAGTATCTCTGATGATGCCTCCCTGGGAAAACTTAAAAGCCTATTTAACTAAAGGAGAGCCTGCTGCCAAGAAGTCAGCCTGGGAGAATGGCAGTAATTAAATGATGATAATATTTAGGATCCTGGAGGTATAACAAAGGCCCCTTTCTTTGTCTCAGGTGGGGACACGTTAACACATTGCCTCTGTCTGGGAAAGGATGTAGGCCAAAGAGGAACGAAACCATTGTGGGGGTGTGAGAAAGAGGAACTAGGGAGAGCCTTGTGGCAAGGGAGGGGTGGCGACTCCTGAGCACTGGGGGAGAGACTGAAGCTAGGAGGGAGGGAAGTTTAATCTTAATATTCATCAGAGATGGGCCCGTGGCGTTTCAGCCTAAGATATATTAGAACAGGTGAGAGATGAAACAAAGCATGTTTTCTGTTCTGTGGTCAATGGTCTGTGGGAGGCAGGAAAGGGAGGGAGGCGGGGTTGGGGAGGAAGGTAAGGGAAAGAAAAAGATGAACTACCACCATCAGAAAGGTTTATTTGAGTGAATCTTGCACGGTACACTTGGCTGGAGATGTGAAGATGCTAAAGCTCTTGGCAGAGCCTCACATCACAGTCTCACAGCGGTGGGGAGATGGAAATTTGAGTCTAATAATCAGCCTTTCCTCTCTTGAGTTGTGTGATCTCCTGCACATCACTGAGCAATCAACTGTACCTCCCTCGGGAAGGGAAGCCGGCTCAGCCCCTAGCCCACCAGCCCACCAGCCAGACGCACTGACAGATGGACACCTGAGCGCCTGGCACTATCTGTGAGCACCAGGGTGGACTTGTCTCTTGAGTCGGGTGGTCCAGAGGGCAATCTGATGGATGCATCCTGTTAATCTAATACATAAGTAAATCCGTGCCACTTCTTTCAGTGAAAGCAATTTCATCTTTTCGGCCCACAAAGAAGATAAAGAAAAATGCACAGCTCAGGGCTCAGGGCCAGGGTTCCAAACGTGTGGGAAGGGGCCTGAGTTTCTCATTCATCTCTGCCAGAATCTGACAGATTCCAACCAGGAAGCCTGCATCAGCCTCAATCTCAGGTCCACCTATTCCTTGCCGCTCCACTCCCCTCTGTGCCCCCACCCCCACTTCTCCCCTTCTCTCTGGTGGAGTTTAACTGTGGCTAAGCAGTCTGAACCTTAGAGGGCCACGGCGCAAAGACCAGGTTGCTGTTTGCAGTGTTTGTCAAGATGCCCTGTTTTGCAGTTAGGAGAGTGAAGGGCGGTGGGAGGAAAAAGAAGAAGAATTTAGCCAGAGGGTCTTCTCATTTTATCAAAGCAAGTCTGACCTAGGATCCCACATTGCTTACTTCTTAAATGAACACAGAAGAAAGAAGCCTGAAATTCCCCAGGGATGGACAAGGGGAGGGCTGGGAAGGTATACAGGAAAGAACAGACAGGAACTCTTCTTTGTGCTTCCATTATTGCTGTTTTTTCTGTTCGTAAATAAAACACATATTCAGTATAGAAAGCTTAGGAAACACACAAAGGAGTCTAAAAAGGGAAATTAAAACATTCGCAATACTAAAACTCAAGGGTAAACACCATTAACCTTTTGGAGAAGTTTATCATTTTAGTATACTTTTTTCTTTTAATAATCATTAAATATTTAATGGCCTACTGTTTTCTTTTAAATTGTTTTATGGGCATTTCCCAAAGACATCGCAAAATCTCTAAAAATTGATTTTAAATTAGTTGATTCATAATTCTTTATAGGGATAAAATATAAGATTTTTAAAAGCATTTCATAATGTTAGCACTCAGGTTTTTATTTTTCTTGTTATAACAGAAAAGCTCCAGTAAACACACACACACATATAGTAGAATATTACAGAATGTATGAAGATACAAATAGAATAAAATAGAATTCTTTTCTAGAAGTGTGTTCATGAGAGTAGAATCATAAAATTAAATTCCCTAGCTGTGGAAATTCTGTGAAGAACAGTCTCACCATTACACGTAGGGGGCTCCAACATCTCAGGTTTGCAACAGATGGCAGCTCATACACCGGAGGTCTTCTCTGGCTCACTTGAGTGCAAGTGTGTGTGTGTGTGTGTGTGTGTGAATGTGCATATGCACACATGCACATGTTAGTGAGTGCACATACACATATGTGAGAATTCTAGGAGGGGAGAGGGTGCACCTCAGCTGTTTCAGGTGGACTCCTAATTCAATATGACTGTGTTTTTACAAATACCATGTGAAGAGATTAACACACACACATACATACACACAAACACACAGAGAACTCCCTATGAACTGGTGTTGTGTTGCCACAAGCCAAGAAACTACCAGAAGCTAGGGGAGGGGCCTGGAACAGCCCTTTCCCTAGCACCATGAGAGGGAGCAGGCCCTGCTGACACCCTGATCTTGGATTTCTAGCCTCCAGAACTGTGAGAGGATACGTTTCTGCTGTTTAAGCCACTCCGTCTGTGATCCTCTGTTAGGGCAGGCCCAGGACTGCGCTAGTGGTAAAGAACCCACCTGCCAATGCAGGAAACACAAAAGACACAGGTTTGATCCCTGGGTCGGGAAGATCCCCTGGAGGAGGGCATGGCAACCCACTCCAGTATTCTTGCCTGGAGAATCCCATGGACTGAGGAACCTGGTAGGATACAGTCCATGGGGTTGCAAAGAGTCAGACCTGACTGAAGTGACTTAGCAAGCACACAGGACGCTAAAGCACTCACCTTCCCCCAGAAGCTCAGAAGCCTGCTAACCTTGGAAGACTCCCAGCCTCTTCACAGCTCTGCTTTATACAGAAAGACCAACCAAAGTCAGGCCTGATGTAGAGACAGGGAGACTGTGTCTCAGAGAGATGAAATGATTCTTTTGAAATTGCTTTCTTATAAAATTCTTTAAAAGAACAAAGCCAAGAAAAGTTAACTCTGCCAACGTGCTGTCTGCCAGCTGCTTACCTCACATGCAAGACTCCTGACCCACCTTAAGGCTGGCCGTGGGGAAGCCCTGTGCTCAGGGGTGGAATGGCCACAAACGAGTAGCAGGTCAGGGGTGTCAAAGAGTAACATCAAGCCAAGTCTAGCTAGAACATAGAAGGACCCATTTGGGCCACAAAAACCTGACAATACAGAAGGGTGTATACACCTAAAATATATATGTTCATGCCATAAAATGACAAAGAATGCCATGAATTAAAAAAAAAAAAAGTATTTTTCATCTTGAAGGTGAAACTTCCCAAGTTCCCAAATTCTTCAGCAAGCATCTGGATCAGAACCATGTTTTAAGTGCCCAGTCATGAGGGATTAAACATAAAAGATTCTAAAAGAAAGCTGCAAGGAAAGGAGGACCAAGCAGGCTCTGGGGTCAAGGCATGCAGTTGGAGTTTGAGCTCCGTTCTCACTAGAGGACCGACATTAGGTGTGACGCCTTAACATTTCTGACTCTCATCTATATACAGGACAACCAACACCACCAAGTTCCAGAGGATCTGAAAGGAGTGACGTAGGTGGAAGTGGTTTATGAAGGGCAAAGTCGCTAAGCAGCACAAGCAGCTGGGCCTTCGGTGTGCAAGGACGGTTCAGAATTCCAAGGCAGCACTACACCTGGGAGTATCCTGGCGCTGACCACTGAGTGCACACTGATCTCTGACTTAGAGAAGTCAACTATGGAAAGGATTTGGGGAGTTAAAACCGAAATTTTTTGCAAATGTGTGTATGTTCACTTTTGGGGGAGAGAACTCATGGGTATGAGTCTGTGACCATCTTTATCTTTCCTCCCGAAGGTTTCTTTGAAAAGGGTGTGCAGGGTAGGATGGGGCACTCAGAACAGTGGGGAGGCAAGGAGCTGGGGCGCCTTGAAAGAAGTACACAAACAAGTCTGGAGACCTGTATCCATCAAATCAAGCGGTCAATAACCCCTCTTCTAGCCTTCTCCACCTTACCTAACACCCTACCATCCTCACCCTTCTCTCCAGCAGGCCACGCTTCTGTGCCTCTTTTCTGTCCCCTGAAGGCTTAGCCTGTGTCTTTCAGGGAGGAAGGGGAGGTGACGGTAGTGCCAGGTGTTTAATGGAGTGTCATTGTGTCCATGTCCCCCTCCCCTTATACTAGAGCCGGGCGTCCTCTGATACCCGTAAGAGGCTGTGGTGGCAGAGGGCGCTGAGGCAGTCAGACTGCCACTGCCCTGTCCCGTTCCCCCAGGAAGATACGTGAGAGCAAAGAGTGGCTCCTGCCAAGCTTTGGGTGTCTGTCAGGAGGATGTAGGCTGGAGGTGGAGTGAGCAGGGGAAGGAGGAGGGAAGGAAGGTGAGAGGGCTGTGACTCACTCCAAAAGAATTGTGGTTTCTCAGGGGCTGGGAAAGCAAACGCAAATGACCTCAAATTTAGCTAATAGAGAACATCCATTTCCTTTGTGCGGCACAGCCAAGTACGTTTAACTTCTACTTAAATATTGCTAGCAAGAAGGTTTCCGCTCTTAGATTCAAATTCCGTTTTTAGGTCACCTTTAAAATTTCCCAGCTGTCCCTTTGAGGAGCTGCATTCAGTGATGATGTCTCAATCAGGCAAGACATGTGACTGTTAATTATGAGGCCAATATGCACTTGTTCCTCCCTTTTTCAAAGAGTAGAGAGAAAAAAGGCAGACATTCGTTCTATAGAGCTATTTGATTGTGCTGTGTTTATAGAATTGCTATATACATATGATCCCATCTCTGGCAGTCTGCCTCTGAGCTTACCTGTCCACCAACCACTCAGCCAAGCCCAAGGATGGTATTTATCAGGAGTGGGAAAGCAGCAGCTTAATAACCGCCACAGAAAGAGCAAAAAGAAAGTGGATTCTTTTTTGCTGGCTCCCATGGCGGCACTACATTATAATTATAATTTCACATTGTCTCTATATTTCTTTAATCTGACTTTAGGTGACAGTCCTAAAGCAAATGATGCTTTTACTTTCATTTGCCTAATGTGTATACAGAATTTGTGAGCTGACAATTATTAGGAACTAAAGAATATTTTACTCTCTAAACTAATTATCACTGTCGTATTTAGTCTCACAATAGGAAAACCCTGACATCCCTCCTCCGTGGAAGCTGTCTAGGAAACGCATCTCAACTACTGGAGAAATTCTCATGCCATGGGTGTTTCTGGCTTCCTGCTATTTTCTCCCTTGGGTTCCCCTCCCCCTCCACCCTAATGAATATTCAGCCTGCATCCTTCATCCAGGAATTTGAATAGGATGCTTCCTGTTTTTCCTATTAAAGATTAACTGTTGTCCTGGGTAAAGGGGATTGTTTGGTAAGACCTTGCAGCTGGGAATTCCTGTTTGTTTTTCATTCTGACCCTGGTTCTGGGGACAACATATATACCATAGTTTCAAAGAAGGCTCAGTGCTCTGTTAGCCCTGACTTTAAATGTAACCTGCCTACCTCTTTCATCTCACTGTGAGAAATCCAAAGTCAGGGACTAGGTCTTATTTAAATGCTCTTTTCTGCTGCCCCACATAGTACCCNATTTGCTGCCAAAATTGCATTTTAGAGGAACCAGGAAAAGCCTATCAAACATCTTGACTTGTAGTTTGGAGGGTTTTACTTTGTCAGATTACCTTGGTTGTCCAGGGAGCAAGTAAATCACAGTCCTTTAACATATTAGTAGTTGGACCATAATTCAAATTCCATTATTAGGAAGGTCCAAAGAGAATATATGTGTGTGTGTGTGCTAAGTTGCTCCAGTCATGTCCGACTCTGTGCAAGCCAGTGGGCTGTTTCCTGCCAGGCCTCTCTGTCCACAGGATTCTCCAAGCAAGAATACTAGAGTGGGTTGCCATGCCCTCCTCCAGGGGATCTTCCTGACCCAGGGATTGAACCCATGTCTCTTGAGTCTCCTGCACTGGCAGGCAGGATCTTTACTATTAGCGTCACCTCGGAAGCCCCAAAGAGTATATGAGTATATGACTTTTCTAATTATATTAGGACGTGCTTTTATTAAACATTATTTAAAATAAGTAGTTAGGGACTTCCCTGGTAGTCAGTGGTTAAGAATATACTTGCCAACGCAGAAAACTTAGGTTCAATACCTGGTCCAGGAAGATCCCATATGCTGCAGAGCAGCTAAGCCCGTGTGCCACAACTGCTGAGCCCAGACTGTATCTTGGATAACTGTGTCCAAGCTCTTCCCACACCCACATCTGAAACCTTCACACTCCTTCCATCATCTGTCTCTCACAAGTTACTGTTTTATCACAGAAGGACACTGCTGTGGAAGGAACACATTCTAATTCTCCCTCTGTTATTTATTATTTTGTGAAGAGAATCAAGGAGGAAGCAAAGCTGGTCAGCTACTCATTCCATCGCAGCCTGGCCCCTACAATCCTTGGTCTCAATTTCCCATCTATCTATTGAAGACCTTGCACTTCAGTGGAGGAGGCTTAAGCACCCTAAAGAGTTGTACTATTTTTTTTTATTTACCAGCAGAAAAAAACTAGAGGAGGTATTCAGAATTTGGGCAAAAGGATTCTATTAAAAAAAAATTCTATGAAGACTATCAAAATTCATCTCATTGAAATACTTGACTTGAATACCATTAATTTAGATGGTAAACTTTTGTGGCTATTATAATACGATAGCTGATTCCTTTGCTAAGCTCTGTGTTTGTTTATTAAACCCTGGAAACCATCATAATAAAGTTAATAGGAAGAAGGAGGTCCCTGAACTTAGTGTACTTGGCAGTTCCTGAAAACAGCCCAGGGTTAGTAAGTGGATGGCCCCTGGTAAAATCCGTGCAAACAGGAGGTGAGGAAGCCTCTGGAATGCTTACCCCTCCTCCTTCACTTAATTACCTACATTCAAGTCACTTCCTTAGGGCCATGTCCATTTAAGATGGATCACTGTAAGGAAATTTTTATTACAGCACGTTTGAGGGCAGATTGTTTTACAGATTCATAAAGGTACGATTAATTTGCCCCTAGCCCAGGGCACAGTGTATAAGTGCTTAACTAAAAGTTACTGGATTCTGATAATTTGAGAAAAATCCATAATGTTTGAACAGAATATTTGGGCCAACTTGCAACGAAATAACTTCTTTAGAAACTGCTTCACCCTTAAGAGTACATCTGATTTTGTTTTCTGGAGATATCAAATGGCTTCTGAAAATAGTTAACATAAAGTTTTCACAATTAGCCATTGGTAAAAATGAATATTAGAAGATTTTTCTGCCTCACAGCCTTGGCATAATGGTTAATGGAGGTAAATCTGTGCAAAGAATTTTCAAGAGTGCCTGGGGTACGGCTGGTTCTCAAAAAATCTTAGGCAGCATTATTGTCATCATCATCGGCTCAGAAGGTAGAGAATCTGTCTGCAATACAGGAGCCTTGGATCTGATCGCGGAGTCATGAAGATCCCCTGGAGAAGGGAATGGCGACTCACTCCAGTATTTTTGCCTGGAGAATTCCATGTTCAGAGGAGCTCGGCAGACTACAGTCCATGGGGTTGCGAAGATTAGAGCACAACTGGCTGACAGTCCCTTTCATTTCTGTTCTGAATCTGTGATCAGTCTAGATACATTTAGCAGTCAATGCGAACTTAGATCTCAAAAAATTACCACTGTCCACTATACTCTAATGTCTTAAATCTGAAGAAATAGTACCTTCCATTTTTTCTCTTTTTTTTTTCCCCCTTAATTTAAGGAAACCATTTGGTTTAAATATCTGACAGGAGTCTGGCAGCAAGATCTAAAGTTAAGGATTTCTATCATTATGGAAACAGGTTTCTCTGGCCATTTTCCTCAAATAAACAAAACAAAAAAACTAAACCTAAACAAACAAAAAAGCCATGTGCTTTACAAGCATTTAAAAATATGCATTGAAACTTAGAGGATTGATAGAAGAGAAAGGGCTGTAAAAAAGCATGCTGTTGGTAAAATGGTACGTGAATATACAAATATATATATAAATGAGAAACGTCTCAAATGTCTGCCTTGGGAGGCCTCAGGAAGCTGGAGGAAGCCCATTTCCTGACCTGAGGTTTCTGAAGAAGGAGCCAGGCCATTTGTCTTGTAACCTTGACCTGAGTCTCCGGCTGGTCTTCCCTCCCTCACTCCAACCCAGTGGACCAGGCAACAGGGGACTTGAATTCTATAGTTTTAGCTCAATATTTAGCCCTTCCCCTGTGACTACACATTTCTCACCCCTCTTTCATGCACCCACAAATGTCTGTCAGCACCCATAACACTGTTGACAGTGAAAGTCGCTCAGTCACGTCCAACTCTTTGTAACCCCATGGACTATACAACTCATAGAACCTTCCAGGCCAGAATACTGGAGTGAGTAGCCGTTCCCTTCTCCAGGGTATCTTCCCAAGCCAGGGTTTGAACCCAGGTCTCCCTCATTGCAGGCGTATTCTTTACCAGCTGAGCTATCAGGGAAGGCCAATTAAGGCTGTTGACCTAAAACAGAGACTGCCAGCTATTTCTCCAGCAAAAGTGGGCTTAATTGGTATCAACAAACAAATGCAATTCAGGGTTTGTAACCATGGCAAGCCATATCAAGACACCATATAAGGAAAGAACCTGGAAAAGATTCTTGAGAGTCCCTTGGATAGCAAGGAAATCAAACTAGTCAATCCTAAAGGAAATCAGTCCTGAATATTCGTTGGAAGGACTGATGCTGAAACTGAAGCTCCAAAACTTTGGCCACCTGATGTGAAGAGTCAGCTCATTGGAAAAGACCCTGATGCTGGGAAAGATTGAACGCAAAAGGAGAAGGGGAAGGCAGAGGATGAGATGGTTGGATGGCATCACTGATTCAATGGATATGAGTTTGAGCAAATTCTGGGAGACAGTGAAAGACAGGGAAGCCTGGTGTGCTGCAGTCCATGGGGTGGAAAGAGTTGGACACGACCTAGCGGCTGAACATCAAAAAAAGTGGGGGGTGGCGCGGAAATTTGGAAGGGCTACAGTAAACACTGGAGGAATTCAAAGTTCTAAGTATGGTGGTTTCTCATTGGCTGAGATCTGCAGTCTCTCAGTGGCTGAGCTCTTGCCAGGCAGTCTTTTTTCCCCCTTTGTGAGCTCAGGAGTGCTCCCCCTTCTGGTTTCCTCATTCTGTTTGAATTAAGATTTCTGTTGATTAATTTTTACAACGTTCAGTCTCCTTACAATTTCCTTCATGGTAAAGACTCTTTGTTATCTATCTCTATACTTCTATGTTTAAAACATTGCCTTGCATTTTTTTTTAGTGCTCAAAATATATATTAAATGAATGAATAAAATAAAATTGAAGTGACTGTAGTGTAAGTGCCTGACCTTACACTTTTGGTTGCCAAGGCAATCAATTTGAAGACATTCATCTCGAATAAACATGTTGCCAGATGCATTCCACAGATACCATCAAAACATCTATATAAGAAACTAGGTTGCTCCCCAGTCATGAAAGTCTCCTTTCAGAAAGTCCTGAGTAACCTAGAACATGCATCACTTGAGTGACTCCACTTCTCCCTACCCACACCCTCATTCCAGCTTTGAACTTTAAATTCACCAATAAAGAGTGAACTCTCAAAACGCCAGATACCCAACTCTTGGACCCTAATAAACACAGAGCTCCTGGTCTGTATTCCCTTCCACTGTGACCTCACTGTGGTACATGGCCCTTGGGCATGCCATGTACCCTCTAGGACCTGTGAGTAATAAGTCTTTTTCTTCAAAGTTCCCTGATGTTTATTGCTGAGATGTGTGCCACAATCACGATAAAATCCACAAACCAAGATAAAAACCACAATGTTGGTACAGGTTGGGGAAACATCTGTGGGGGCTACCATAAGTTGTAAGGTCCAGGCAAGTGTCTTAGGCATTCCTAACCAATAACCCCACTATTAACAGGCTGAGATTCACAGAGCAATGAAATAAAATGTTATTTTGTAACCCAACACACAGAGAAGGCAATGGCACCCTACTCCGGTAGTCTTGCCTGGAAAATCCCATGGATGGAGGAGCCTGGTGGGCTACAGTCCATGGGGTCGCTAAGAGTTGGACGTGACTGAGTGACTTCTCTTTCACTTTTCACTTTCATGCTTTGAAGGAAATGGCAACCCATTCCAGTGTTCTTGCCTGGAGAATCCCAGGGACGGGGGAGCCTGGTGGGCTGCTGTCTATGGGGTTGCCCAGAGTCGGACATGATCGAAGTGACTTAGCAGCAGCAGCAACCCAATATAAATTAGCTACTCAATAAAGAGTAGATGTGATTATGATGATAAATAATATTTTATTGCCATGGATGACATGTCTCAAAAAATGTAGTTTAGTCTTATAGGCCATTTTTTNTGATCGAAGTGACTTAGCAGCAGCAGCAACCCAATATAAATTAGCTACTCAATAAAGAGTAGATGTGATTATGATGATAAATAATATTTTATTGCCATGGATGACATGTCTCAAAAAATGTAGTTTAGTCTTATAGGCCATTTTTTTTTTAAGTTATCAAACAATGAAGGGTTAAATGTTCAGTTGAATTTCTCTTATATGTTAGTCTCTAGAATATGCTCCTGAGCATAATTATTTTATGAAATAAATTTTGTTTTTCTTGTTATGAAAATGTTAGGTGTTAATTATAATTCATAAAATATAGAAAAAAATTATGCCTAGTTTTATAATCCAGAGACAACCATATTCATATATAAGAAACTTTCAGCATCTTTTTTCTATGCAAGAGTCTTCTTTTTAACATAGTTGTAATTCATTCCTTGATTATTTAACAAATATTTATAAAACGCTTACTATCTGCCAGAATTGTGCTCACACTATGTATACTGTGATTATATAAATAATTTTGCATCCAATTTTTCATTTAATAGAGAAAACAAACATTTGCCTATATTACTAAAAACCCATTGTAAATACAATTATGCTGTGTTTAACTACACCTTCTTGTCGGACACTTGGGTCTTTTTAGTGTTATAATGCTGCAATAACATTTTGGATGTTTAGGATGCCTTGTTTAGGAAAGAATCCAAGGTCTGGATTTACTCAGAGGAAAGCTGTGAACATTTTGAGTGTTTTGATACATTTACCAACTTGCTATCCAAAATGATATACAAATGAACTGAATGGAGGTCCACTGATATATAGAAATATAGAAAAAATAAATAAAAACATATCAAAAACACATTTTCTTCAATAGAGTATAAAAATATAGGTTTAAAAGTATACCTCAATTTTAAAGCTTAAGTGATGAAACAATTAGGTAGTGGCATTCAACCAATCTTGCTTTCCAAATACTTGACATTCATTTGGAGTTGCCAGCTTGTCGGGAGGTTGTGCCAGGTTGAGGGGCCTTGTTCCTAGTCCAGTGTTTCCAAAAAGCACAGAGCCTTGGTAATTTAAACAAGATGTCTCATTGGTATGTCTACAAGTGCCTAAAACTATGACAAACTATAACAAAATTTGACAAAACTATGACAAATATAGCTGACTCTATGCACCCAAGAGTTTCATGTAATGAGTAAAACCAAGATTTCTCTAAAAGCTTAGCGTTTCTTTCATGTTTAATATACTTTTTCATTTTTAGATGGGGGAAGCTCTGGGCCTAAGCAAGCAGTGTAATATCATCTTGTATTGTCTTGTCTTGAAGGATATTAGCCAGGAGTTTCATTCATTTTTAGCCATGGCATTCCAAGAAGTCTTTAAGTGCAGGAAACTAATACTTTCTGAAAGCAATTTTAGCCAAAAAGGATACAGACTTTTGAGGCAGAAGATGTAGACACTGCAGGCATTTTCAATTCAGTTATATTTTTTTTCCTTTCTTTCTCCTACCCTGTCTCTTTTGTCTGATGTATGATACACATACAAGTAGGAAATGTAGGTGACTTCAATGATATTTTAAGATTTCCCTTACTACTAGTGAACATAAAGCTCAGAAATTTAGTTGTGAGTAAGAAGGTAGAGTATTTACTTCACTCCTGAAGCCCTTTCCTGAGGCATTCATGTAAAGGCTGAATGTTTTTTCAACTCCTATCAATGCAAAAATTTGTCATCACTTCATTGGTTACAAGCATTATATAAATGAGGTCATAATTTCAGTCCCCATGACACTGTTAATTGTATACCGTTTCATAGTCAGACTACCCTGAATTCCACTGGATTGATGTGTGGTGTTTAGGGAGAGCGGGAGTAGATAGACCCTGGGAAGGAAGAAGCCTGGAGGCAGAAGCATCTGTTCACCCACTAACACAGGCCATTCAGTTCACAAGGAAGCCCAGCCAAAAGAGTCATGGTAGATCACTCACCACAAATTCATTGCCAGCATGGGAGGAAACAGCATCGACAGTGGAGTATTAGCACATTTATGGTATGAAGGATAGTTCATCTCAAACTCTAGTATATAAAAGCCCTACTTACAAATAAACACATATTATCATTAACCACTATCAGCATAGTTTCCTTAGTTTCTTATCTAGCTTATTCACTCATTCATTCAACAAATATTTATGAAAGGCTCATCATGTGCCAGTTCATAGTTGGAAGGTTAATTCTTATCTAGAGAGGATATGTCATATGACACAGCCTTTGCTGCTGCTAAGTCACTTCAGTCGTGTCCGACTCTGTGCGACCCCATAGACGGTAGCCCGTCAGGCTCCCTCGTCCCTGGGATTCTCCAGGCAAGAACACTGGAGTGGGTTGCCATTTCCTTCTCCAATGCATGAAAGTGAAAAGTGAAAGTGAAGTCACTCAGTCGTGTCCGACCCTCAGCGACCCCATGGACTACAGCCAACCGGGCTCCTCCACCCATGGGATTTCCCAGGCAGGAGTACTGGAGTGGGGTGCCATTGCCTCCATTAGTAAATCATAAAACCAACCTGAACTAGGAGTGACTGTGACTTGGGTATGTCAATAAATGGGGAGCAACTGCATTGATATAGTAGCAATCTATACAAGGTAACTGACTTCCTTGGAATAGATCAGGCCAACTAAAATCACACAAAGTGAAAAGGAAAGAGGGCTGGGTATAGGAATGAACAGAAACTAATATTCCAGGAACTTTGGAGGAAAAACCATTAAAGGTGATTTAGAATGATGATGAAAGAGGGACCACTTTTTCTCTTTAAATCAAACCAAGATTTGCCATCTTAGAAATAGACAGTGAAGCTTCTAAGAACTAGTTTAGCCAGATCAAAGGTTCAACTTTCCCTGGTCTCTGTCTCTGGAAACAAGTGCTTTGTCTACTGCCTTAGGGAGAGTTTTCTCTTCTGACAGGACTTTGGTTCAGATATGGACATCTGATGCATTAAGTGCCATAGCATGATTGAGACATTTCAGTTCAGTCGCTCAGTCATGTCTGACTCTTTGTGACCCCAGGGGCTGTAGTACACCAGGCCTCCCTGTCCATCATCAACTCCCGGAGTTTACTCAAACTCATGCATGCCACATTTCTGCTCAAGAGCAGCCTCTTTCAACCCCTCCCTACATCTAGAGTAATAAAAACTTGTTCCTCTCCTGTAACACAATCCACTGCATGCGAAGGAGACAGCCAACCCTCCGCATGCCACTCAGCGGGATTTGAGACTTAGAGAATCAGTGTGAGACAATGCTAATGCTCTAGGTACTGCTGTTGCTGTAATCAAGTTCTTTCTGGCCCAGGGGTCTCATGTCTTATGTCAATATCCATGATCATAGGTGAACTTGTCAGTTTGCAGGTAGAGTAAAATCTCAGACCTCTCTTGACTCTTGACAGTTTTGTTGACATGGGTAGGATGTCAACTGAGACATGGCTTTCTATAAGAGGAAGGAGGAGGGCCTCGCGGGTTAATGAATGGAATTTGAGGAAAGTCCATGGGAATCGCAGTGATCATACTGACTGCCTTAAAAAAAAAAAAACCACCTATGCCTATTTCCAACTTTTAGCCTATTTAGATGGTTCTATTCTAGATTCTTGAGTGGATTTCAGACTTAGTCACTTTCAATAATTTTTGAATAAAGAATTAAGACTAGAGTACTTCTTCCTCTAAGCGCAATGTGCAGCATCTGCCCACTGGGAATGATTGTGGATATTCCTGCAGCTGGTCCAATGGGGAGGATGGAGGCAAGTGGCTGGAGTTTAATGGCTAGAAGCTCCTGGAGAAGAGGGTCTCCCAGCTGGCTCGTGGGGAAGCATCATAACCCCCCAGAAAAGCTCAAGGGATTCAAGACAAAGGGGACTATTGCCTGGTTTACAGGATCTAGCTGGGGACTCTAGAGGCCTCCTAGGGAAGTTATGCCTCCACTTGTGTGCAGTGGATAGGCAACGCCAGTGTTGTGGTGAGATGAGTGGCCTGAGGGTACGACGTAGGGTACGTGAGGGTCCTCTGATTTCCAGAATGTGATTGAGCAGTAAGGTCTAGCTGGGGAGAATGCAGAGCAGATGGAGCGTGAGACCAGAAACTGTGGTGGGACCACAGTTGTCAGCAGCATCTGTTGTGGCAGGATGATGCCCCTGGTCAGGGGCAGCCACCTGCCCTGCGGCGGAGACCAGGTGCCTGGACAGCAGACAGACCTGTGGGAAATGCTGGTCCCTCCAGGGGAAGAGGGGAGATGAGTGAAGAGGACAGTCTTTAATATTCACCTGCCTGAGTTTAAATCTCAAGTTGACTCTAACCCCAAAGTAACACAGGTTCTGAGTTGAAATGGGGCTTATGAGCTAATTTAGGTTCTATTACAGAAAAGGAGTTAAAGTTACATATTTAAACACCTGGGGCATAAGTTTTAACCTGTTGTAGAGCCACGTTCTGAATCCCTTTTCCCCACTGCCTGTTTTAGAACTATCCTTTGCTCCCTTTCTCTCTGAAATCCTCAGTCTCTACACACTGCTCTGAGTTAGTCATGCTTCTGTGATTCATTACTGTGCTCAAAAAGTAAAAAATCCTTTTCTTGACCCCTCATGCCCTTTCGGCTACATCTGTATTTCTTATCTTTCCTACCTAAGTGTCCTTTAAACATTTTTACTGTCTTTAATCAATTCCTGTTCATTTCTTAAAGCCACTCTTACTTGGTTTCAATCACATTATTCTACTGCCATTGAGCTTATAAAGTTCACAAAAATTGATCACTTGCTTTCGGGTAAACCCCTGCCCACCCCATTCTCCCATCTTTCTGTGATATGTATCAGTGTCAACCAAGCTCTTACCTTCTTTTTTTCATTATAAAATTCTTTTCAATTCTACTTTGTCTTAAGTTAAAATTTTCCTGATTCTAACTTTCTGCATGGTTGGTTAATTTATTCCAAGCACTGAAGCTCCCATTGTGGGTTTACTTATTCAATTTATTAGACTTAATCATGCGTGCTCGTTTTTAAAGGTGAAGAAACAAATTACTGTGATGAAATCTTCTTGATGACTCAGGTACACGGCCACCAAACGAAAGAGCTGGTGTCTGTTACTCTTTCTGAGGAGTGGGAAGGCACTAAATCAGCCCAGCCACTTGTGCTATCTGGCAGACACAATCTGATTGATGTTGCACACATTTGCATAAATTAGTCTCACTTTTCTTCTCCCTGCTCAACTCTCTCTAAAGGAAGACCTTTGGGAAGATGTGAGCCAGAAGGCTGAGCTGCGGTGACCATCTGACACTGGGGATGCTGGCCTATAATTAACCATGGTAATGACTGCGGGGTGGGGGATGAATTGAACTACTGACACCGAGAAGGCCAGACCCTTGCTTGTTCCACAGAAAGAACATCTATTGATATCTTTACAGGAACAGCACATATTTGGGGATGCTGAAAGCTTAATCAACTGCAGACCTCTGCTCTCTGATTTGGAAAGGGCATCATATATAATGTTGCTTCTGATTGCTTTTGTTTTTTTAAAACTGCAGTTTATAGTCAAATAGAAAAAAAGGCATAAGCTCTCTGAAATGACTTCAGATGATATTTTAAGTGAAATATTGCTGGTGAAACTTGAAGATGCCGTATAGAAATGTGGGTTATCAAATGCAAGCACATGGGGTTAGGGGACCAAACTCCACTAAGATATGTTTCCATGGTGGACTCCCAATACTGTTTCTATCCATTTCTGAGTATTATTAAATAAGACATTCTTTCTAAGCCCTTCCATGGTTTCTGACACCAGTTATTTCTCAGTAAAACAAACCACACCAAATCTCATTGACAAGAAGTAGTCATCCTTGCTCCTGAATTTATAGGCCAGTTGGGCAGTTCTGTGGATCTTCACTGGGCTCCTCCATAATCTGTGGATAGGGAGGCAGGGGCTGGATGAGCTAGGATGGCTTCAGTGATCCGTTTGGCTGTTGATTGCCTTTGAGCCAGGGCAACAAGGTGATGGGACGACTTGATTCCCATGATCAGCAAGCTAGGTCAGGCTTGTTTTCACTGTGGCTGGATAGGATTTCAAGAATGAGAGCAGAAAGAAGACTCAGAACTGGCCCAGCACCATTTTTACCTCATCCTATTGATCAAAGCCAGTGATCAAAGGCCAGACTTAAGGATGGAACAAGAGCCTCCACTTCTTGATGGGAGGAGCCACTAAGGCACAGTGCCAAAAGAGCGGAGGTAGATGCACGGAAGGAATGAGAAGTAAGAAAAAGTTTGCAGTACATGTATTACAGGGATATTTCTTATAGAAAATATCTATATTCCTTATAGATTATTATTTTTAAAAACTTTGCAAACAGACTTAACCAAGCACATGTATCAGAGAATATGCTGAGATAAAGAAACAATGTAGTAACTACAAGAATCTGGTAACGTGGTCAAGACAAAAATCTTCAAGTGTTTCAGAATATTGCATGAGTCTAACACACGTTAAACCAAAGAGTCTTTTTTGAAGAAAGTGAAGACCACAATGAGTCTTTTGAAAATAAGTAGTGATGAAAATTCCTTTTCTCTAAGTAGATTCTCCTTTTTGCAGATTAAACTTCTGTGGTTTTTCACATCAGTGCAGTGTATTACGAGGGAAGTAGTCTAGAGGTTATCTTGTCTAATGGTTTTCAAATCTGCTTAGATCCGTGGGCCCTGAGGTTTTCATGGAGGTGTTCCATAGTTGCCCTCCTACTGAGGGAATGCCCAGGACAGAGTGGGCGGTTGTGAAGCCCTTGAAAGGGTCTGGGTCAGAGCCCTAGGCCCTCCACATGAATCTTCTTATTTTGTATATTGGGCTGTGACATACAATTTCATTAAAGGTAGCAGTTTCCAAAGTTTTTTCAACAACAAAAACCTGATAACCTAATTAAAATATGGGCAAAGAATTTGAGTACACATTTCTCCAAAGAAGATATACAAATGGTCAATATGCACATGAAAAGATGTTCAACATCACTAATCATTAGGGAAATGCAGATCAAAACCACAATGAGATATCATTTCACAGCCATTAGGANTAACCTAATTAAAATATGGGCAAAGAATTTGAGTACACATTTCTCCAAAGAAGATATACAAATGGTCAATATGCACATGAAAAGATGTTCAACATCACTAATCATTAGGGAAATGCAGATCAAAACCACAATGAGATATCATTTCACAGCCATTAGGATGGCTGTTTAAAAAAGAAAAGCAGAAAATAATAAGTATTGACAAGGACAGGCAGAGATTAGAACTCTTGTGTACTGTTGGTGAGAATGTAAAATGGTATAGCCACTATGAAAAACAGTATGGAGGATTCTCAAAAAGTTAAAAATAGAATTACTATACGATCCAGCAATTCCACTTCTGGACTATAACCAAAAAAATTGAAAGGAAGAAGAAGAAATATCTGCATACCCAGGCTTATAACAGCATTATTCACAACAGCCAAAAGTTGGAAGCAACCCAAATTGTCTATTGAGACATGACTAGAGAAACAAAATATGGTCTAGTTATATGAGAGAATATTATGCAGCCTGAAAAAGGAACGAAATTCTGCAAATGCTACAACAAGGATAAACCTGAAGACATTATGTTGAGTGAAATAAACCAGTCACAAATGGACAAATACTGCATGATCCTACTTACATGAAGTACCTAGAGTAGTTGAATTCATAGAGATGGAAAGTAGAATAGTGGTTGCCAGGGGCTGCAAGGGGTGGAGGAAGAAATGGAAGGCTAATGTTTAATGGATACAGAGTTTCAGTTTGGAAAGATGAAATGGTTCTGGAGACAGATAGTAGTGATGGTTGCTCAACAATGTGAATATACTTGGTACCATTGAGCTGTGCACTTGAAATGGTTAAAATGGTAAATTTTATGTTATATATATTATATTACAATTTGTTTTTCACTTGCCTGGTCACTCAGTGGTAAAGAATCCACTTGCCAATGCAAGAGATGCAGGAGACGCAGGTTCAATTCCTGGGTCAGGAAGATCCCCTGAAGAAGGAAATGGCAACCTACTCTCGCTGGGAAATCCCATGGAGACAGAGGGGTCTGGTGGGCTACAGTCGATGGGGTCACAAAAAGTCAGACAAGGCTGAGAGACTGAAAAACCACAATACTTTGTGTTAAAAAGGTTGGAAAGCCACTGATTACATTTAATCCCTTGTTTTACATTTGAGGAATACTTTGCTCTTTTTAACCCATGGATATAACTTGAAAATCTTTACACATCAATCCTATAGGTCTGCCCAGGGAATGTTTGAACCACTGCTCGCTATTCTGCAATTTAGATGTGCCACAGATTATTTAACCAGGCCCCCAGTGATAGGCAGCGAGGTTCAGTGCGTTGTCATTACATCTGCTTTTTACTCTGGCTTCCCCTTGTGAACTGCAAGCACCTTCCAGGGGTGTAGACTGCATCTCATTCATGGCTCTCTCTCCAGAACCCTGCACAGTGCTCCAACCTTGATATGTTCACTTATTAAAGAAATGAATGAATATGGGCCACATATGGCCCAGTAAACATAGATTCTGGTCCTGATTCACTATGAATGGACCCTCTGACTCTGGGCAAGTCCCATCCCTTTCCAGGCTTCGGTTTCCCTACTGATATAAGTAGCTAAAAGGAGAGGTGCTTTGAGCTCTGAAATCCCAGGATCCCAGAGGTAGACTGGCCTGGGATCTGACATGATTTTCAGCCTCAGGAATGGAGAAGGGAGGGAAGAGTCCCTCTTCTGCTGTTGATAGAGTCTTCCCTTACCTGGGCCACCAGTGAGAGCTCAGCCTGTTCAAAGCCTGCCCATTTTCACTTGGGAGTGGACACATCATGCATCCATGCTTCTGGCTTAGCAGTGGGCTGAAAATCCTTCCAAGGGGCCTTTGCCTGGGTTACAGAGACTGATGGAGCAGTTTCACACGGTTAACTACTATTTGCATAAAATGCCCCAATAATGCAGGGCACTGTGCCTTTTCTGCAAAGAAAGAAAGAAAAAAAGGCACAAACAAAAGGCCTCACAATGTTGGGAAAATGGATGTTAACATTTCTGCCTGACTGATAATCTCTGATGTTACCCTTGGGAAGCCCCGGCTTTCAGAATGATTTATTTGTCAGGGTTTGGAGGTTTTTATTTCCATAATGGACAGCGGAGGGAGGCTCAGGGTTGGAAGCAAACTGAGGAGGGTTTTATATGTTTTCTGGAGATTTTATTTGTTTTTGATTTCTGAAGCAAAATTTTCATTTTGAACAAAGAAAGAACAAAAATGGACAAAGAACCAGTGGGCTGTTTTGTTTGGTTTGTTTTTCTTTACACGACCTTTTCCTTTTTTCAGTGCCAAACTCTGAAATTGAATGTTTGGCCCTCAGGGGTGAAGCAGAGGGTGAGGTTTCTTTCTGACTTGTCCTGGGATATCTCGGGTTTTATATTTTTTTGGTGTAAAGAAACATTATAGAGACATTATAAGAGAATTCACAGGAAGAGATCGTGCCAAGGGGCCAGAGCAAAATCTGCTTTGTGGCACATAGCAGGCATTGTGAGCAGGAGGGATGCCAAACGGCCAGGACCCCAGGGCTTCCTTCCAAGGGAGGACACAGGACACTGCCTGTGTTCACCCTCCGCTTTCCCTTCACTCTGGCATCTGACTATCATCTAACCTTGGTTAAGGGCCCATGTGCTTTTCTAAATGTTTGTGCATAAAACAGCTTTCTTTCCACTTGCTTCTCAAAAATCCCTCATTATTTTGAGAAAAACATCAAACTTAACACCTGGATTTTTGAATCCAGGATTCAAGTCAACACGTTTTAGCAATAATGTCAACTTGAGGTCAATGCTGTGTTCTTGGCATCATATTGTGAATGAAAAATATTGCCTGCCATATCAATAAACAAAGGATGCTGCAGCCATTACAATACCACCACCCTGATGGTGAGCCCTGAGGAAACTCAGGATGGAAGCAGGATGCCCACCAGCAAGCCATCAACTAACTCCCCAAAGGTGCACCTTGAGGAGACTCAGGAGAAGAAAACACAGGAAACTCGCCCCAGATGGCTGAGGTGCCTAGGAAAGGAATGATTGCAGCGAGCCCAGACTCTCGCATCTTTCCATACATAGAAACTGGCTAAATTCTTTAAGTTGAGATGCCTGGTTTTCTTTAATGAATAGTAATCATTTGATGTTCCAACTACCTGGTCTTTGTCACAAAACCCACAATATATTCTGGTTCCTCCCTACATCTTTAGAACGGTCCCTCAGAGCTATCTGAGATGCTGTGTCACAGGCTTAAGTCCTCAGTTTTGTCCTCCGAAGAGCCCCATAATTCTCAACTTTTAGGTTCTTTTTTTTTTTTCCTGTTGACATATGTAGTCCTAGGTGTGTAGATGAAGGTTCACTTACTACCCAACAGACATGTATTTACAGCCAGCACTGCAACAGCTGCTCTAGGGGAGGACACATGGTTTTTCCTCTCACTGGATTAACAATGTGAAAGAAATAAGAAACATTAACAGAAAGCACAGCTATAACAGGTATCATGAGGCTGCTTCTGACTAAGTGCCAAGAGAGTGGAAGAAGAAGTGATAGAGGCTAAGTGAGATGTCGAAGAAAATCTGAATCAAGGGGACTCAGAACTTCATGATTGGGACAGCACTGGTGGTCCAGTGGCTAAGGCTTTGGGCTCCCAATGCAGGGGGCCCGGGTTCCATCCCTGGTCAGGGAACTAGATGTCATGTGCCACAAATAAGACTCAGCACAGACAAGTAAGTAAGTAAATATTAAAAAAAAAAAAACCCACAAAATCTTTCATGGTTATGTCTGTAGAGTATCTTTACCTCCATAATCTCTAAAACCTGATGTCATCTGGTAGACAGCACAGAGTTTGGAATTTAGTAACTCCACTGAGAACATTCTCAGACTTTGAACTTGTCTTGCACTTGAAAGGTTTTCACTCCAGTAGGAAAGGAAAATGATGGAGATGACCTCCATCAGAGGGATGTAGCATGTGATTCATTAATTAAAGGAGAATTCTTCAGGGAACCTTACACACTCCTTGTGAGAGCAATTGCTGCAGCCTCCCTTCTGATTTACCAGGGAACAGTATTTGGGGACAAGGCTTTGGCATAGAAAATACAATTAGAATCTCTCTTGTTAAAAGTGTAATTACAGGGGGCTTTAAATTGACAGTGGCTGACAAGATTTCCACTCACACATTAGAAAATCAATGGCAAATACTCTTCAACATCAGGCAGTTGTGATGGCTGCCCCTAAATTTGACAGCCAGGGAGAAACGTGTAACTACTTGTGGTTTACCTATTATTGGCTTCTATATCTCTTTCAGAGTCTAACAACATTGTTTCCAATCTCCCTTTGCCTTTCCTAGGCCAAGTCTCTGCAGAGGAGATTAAATTTAATTTTCTTAATTATCACTCTACCTTGATGGGGAATTCAAAATGCATCACTTTGAGGTCTAAAAAAAAGTCTCAACTCAAGAGTAGATAAATGAAAGAAGATATAAAGTATGGTTCACAAATTTGCTCCCCAGTTATGGTTAAGTCCCTCCGCTAATTAGAGAGGAATGTGCTTTTAAAGAGGAGGGCACAGCAACCCACTCCAGTATCCTTGCCTGGAGAATCCCATGGA
This sequence comes from Neotragus pygmaeus, assembly GCA_006410875.1. Lineage (NCBI taxonomy): Eukaryota > Metazoa > Chordata > Mammalia > Artiodactyla > Bovidae > Neotragus > Neotragus pygmaeus. The sequence continues at coordinate 484,306 of SJYV01027236.1, forward strand.
CAGAGGAGCTTGGCTGGCTATAGTCCAAAGGGTCACAAAGAGTCAGACATGACTGAAGCAACTAAGCAGGCATGCACATGCTTTTAAAATTTCTTCCAATATACTCTAAAAAAATTAACAGCGGGATTTAGTTATGTGT